>JAHHZJ010005295.1:0-14829 GCA_021437245.1 Aegilops speltoides | reverse complement strand
TTTCAAAAGGGCACATCTTAGTAGTAGAATGCAATGAACATTATAAGCAAATTCAATATGAGGCAAGCATTCTTCCCACATTTTCTTATTATTCTTCAAAACAGCCCTAAGCATAGTAGACAATGTTCTATTGACTACTTCAGTTTGTCCATCAGTTTGGGGTGACAAGTAGTACTAAAAGTAGTTTAGTCCCCAACTTAGCCCATAAACATCTCCAAAAGTGGCTAAGAAATTTAGTATCACGATCTGAAACAATAGTATTTGGCACACCATGCAAGCGGATAATTTCACGAAAGAACAAATCAGCAACATTAATAAAGATCATCGCTTTTATGACATGGTATAAAGTGTGCCATTTTCAGAATCTATCCACGACAACAAATATGTTATCCTCCCTTCTTTGTTCGAGGTAAACCTAAAACAAAGTCCATAGATATATCCTCCCAAGGAACACTTGGTACAGTGCAAAGGCATATATAAACCATGAGGATTGAGTCGTGACTTAGCTTTTTGACATGTAGTGCAGCGAGCAACAAAACGCTCAACATCCTGCCTCATCTTTGGCCAAAAGAAATGTGTAGCTAGTATATCCTCGCCTTTCACGCCAAAGTGTCCCATTAGTCCTCCTCCATGCGCCTCGCAACAACAAAAGACTAACGGAGCTAGCTGAATGCATAGCTTGTTAGAACGAAAGTAAATCCATCATTAATGACAACTTGTTCCATGTTCTACCTTCTTTACAATTTGCAATACATCTTTAAAATCAGCATCATGCACATATTGATCTTTGATGGTCTCCAAACCAAATATTTTGAAGTCAAGTTGTGAAAGCATAGTATAGCAACGAGACAATGCATCAAGAATAACATTTTCTTTTACCCTTCTTGTGTTTAATGACATAAGGAAAGTCTCAATGAATTCAACCCATTTAGCATGTCTACATTCATTTAGCTTGACTTTAATATGTTTCAAAGATTCATGATCGAATGTATAACAAATTCTTTGGGCCATAAATAATGTTGCCATGTTTCTAAAGTCCAACAAGAGCATATAATTCTTTATCATAAGTAGAATAATTCAGACTAGGCCCATTCAATTTTTTCGTAAAATTATGCAACAGGTTTGCCATCTTGTAATACACACCTCCTAATCCAATTCCACTAGCATTACATTCAAGCTCAAAAGTCTTATTAAAATCAGGAAGTTGGAGTAAAGGAGCATGTGTCAACTTAGCTTTCAAACCGTGAAGGCTTCTTCCGTAGGGTACCCCAAACAAAAGGCACATCCTTCTTTGTAAGCTCATGAGAGGTGCAGCAATGGTGCTGAAATCTTCACAAAACGCCTATAGAAACCAGCGAGGCTAAGGAAACTCCTCACTGTGTGACTGCTTGGTGCATGCCAACTCTCAATAGCTTCAATCTTGGCTTTATCAACTTCAATTCCCTGTGAGTAACAACATAGCCAAGAAAAGATACTCTGGTGCAAAAGGTGCACTTCCCAAGGTTACCAAACAAACGCTGCATCACGAGAGCATTAAAAACAGCACGAATGTTCCAAATGTTCTTCCAAAGATTTGCTATAAATCAGATATCATCAAAATAAACTACCACAAATCGTCCAATGAAAGCACGTAAACTTCGCTCATTAATCTCATGAAAGTACTAGGTGCATTAGTTAACCCAAAAGGCATGACTAACCACTCATATAATCCAAACTTAGTTTTAAATGCTGCTTTCCATTCATCTCCCAATTTCATACGAATTTGATGGTATCCACTACGCAAATCAACTTTGAGAATATTGTAGAGCCACTCAATTCATCAAGCATATCATCTAGCCTAGGAATAGGTGACGATAACGATAGTAATATTATAGATGCCTCTACAATCAACACACATACGTGACGTACCATCCTTTTTCGACACTAGAATAATAGGAAATGACAAGGACTAAGGGATTCACAGATATAACCTTTGTCGAGCAGCTCCTGCGACTTGACGATAATCTCCTTCGCTCTCCGGATTGGTACCGGTATGGTGCACGTTGGTAATGATGCACCGGAATTAAGTCAATTTGATGCTCAATCCTCAATAGGTGGTATCCGTGGCACGCCTTGTGGAAAGACGCCAACTCCCGCAAAATGTTAGTGACAAGGGGCAAAGAGGAAGGCACGCCTCGAATGAAAATAATGCCTCTTTGCACACAAAAGCATAGCAAATAGATTTGCCAAAATCTAGCTCATCAATATCAGATTTGTGGCAAGTAAACATGCACTTTTCAATTTAATTTCGCAACAAGAGATGGTTTATTATTAGGCTTCATGTGTTGCTCAAATTCTTTTGCCACAATCTGATTTTCACTCTTATTTTCTCCTGCTTTGCTTTATTAGCTCTATTAATATCATCTTTCAAATGGACCTAGGAGTCATAGGAAGCAAAGTAATATTTTATCCTTATGAACAAGAGTATATCGATTGTTTCTACCATGGTGTATGAATTTTTATCAAATTGCCATGGTCTACCAAGTAACAAGGAACATGCTTGCATAGGTACCACATCACAATCAACATAATCAGATATGTAGAGATACTAAAATGCACACTAACAAGACGTGTTACCTTCACCTTGCCAGCTGTTGTTGAACCATTGGATGTAGTAAGGATGTGGATGTGGTCTTGTGGTGAGAGATAGCTTCTCCACCATCTCCATGCTAGCCAAGTTGTTGCAGCCCTCCATCTATGATGACGCTCAATAGAACGCCTTCACAACTCCCTTTGTATGGAACAAATTATGCTCTGATTTTGCTCACTTGTGTAACCTGCACACTCAAAACACGCTGAGCAACTAAACATTCATACTGCACAAGATCTTCAAGAGCCATGTATTGTGTCTCATGATCGAATCATCTCCACCGTGTTCCTCATGTGTAATAAGAGCCAAAGTCTCCTCATCATAGTCACTAGCGACTCATACCCACCATCCTCGTGAGAATCATCACACGCAGATTTGCATTCTCTCGCAAAATGTCCTCTTCCTTACAAACGATTACAAATAATATCACTTGTGCCCTATTGACGCCATGGAAGAAGAGCTCTGCAGGCCCAAGAGGTGTTTGGCGATAGTGGTGTGCCTGCTTTATTGTATCACGTTGAGGTGGCACCGGAGGGATGGTGCAAAGGAAGTAGATGATGCACGGGTGTCCATGATGAAGGTCGACCGCAGAAAGTTAGTGCCCGCCAATGCTGCCGATCCGACTTCACGCTCAGCTTTACAAGCAAGATGGAATAAACGAAAGGATATTATTATAATCCTTATAGTCTAGAATGGTCTAATCTCTATTTAATCCACCCAAAACGAAGCATAGCTTCATTCTCCTAACAATACCACATCTAATCAAGCCCTTTGCAATTATGATAATATTCTTCACAGAATTTTTTCCTTGTCTTAAACGCTGCAATTTTTGAAGTAATTCACGTTGATAATATGGTGGAACCCAACAGTACGATAGCAGTTTTCAAAGCAGCCCAAGTATGGAACAGATAAATCTACAATGTTCGACCACCAAACACATGCAAAGCTAGTGAAAGCACAAACAAAGAGCAGAACACGCCTCTCCGTGATATTGTAAACATGTAAATCGTTGTTCGTTCTAACCCCAAGTAAGATATATATCAGAACATATCTACCCTCAAATGGTGGAATATTCAATTTCAGTTTAGGAGATGGTCATGATCTGACGAGGGGGAGCCCAAATTGCCATTATTTGCATGTGGACGAATTGGTTGTGGTGCGGTGGTTGACGTAGTTCGATGTTGATCAACCTCATCCTCGAATCTTCCACATAATCATCCTCGCCGGTACCACAGCAGAGTAGCAGGAGCCAAAGAAGCACCAACAAGAGCAGCGGCACCAGAATTTTGTCCCGCTCAATAGGAACACGCGAGCTCCCCATACCGATCGAAGGGGCGATTGTTGTCGCTGCAGAGGTGCGATAGGTGCAGCCAGCGTGGTTGTGGAAAACGCCAGCAATTCATCAAACTTCTATCAAGCTTTGTTTCAAACGCCTTCTCAATGCCATCTATCTTCCATGGCCTCACAACTGTTTACCACATCTTGCACCGGCCCAATCATCATTTGGTGAAACTTATCATGTAGCTGTTTGTTTGTCGTTCTCCCAATCAGTCTCATCGGCCTGTGTTCCGCCATGGTTAGCAGCAATAGAAACACACAAGAATATGATCCTAGACTACTAGGAAGTGGTGGTGGTGGTGTGGTGAATCACAAACCGTGAAGCAAATCTCAAATTTACTAGTTTTACGATGTAGGTGGAACCCTAATTCAGATCTTTCACGCTTGAGGGATCCTACGGAGGAATACAAGAACACGCGAAGCACAAGGGAAAACACGGGAAAACGAGAGAATCACTCAACCAACAAGGGAATCGATCACACAAGTGCTAGATCATCATACAATAAGAGATTCACGAGATCCAAAGTCAACAAAGGTAAGGATACAAAGGAACCGCTCTTTCCAAGAGGAGGCCTTGATGTTCTTCCCTAGAAGGGGTCTTGAATCTTGGGGATCTTTCTCCAAGAGGTCGTGAACTCCGAGGAGAAGTAACCAAGTGGATGAGCAAAGGCTCACACAAACATGAGCTAATCCAAGGCTAACCCTAGAAAGGATGAGGGGAGGTCTATTTATAGTCTAGGTTCTCCAAGGGTAAGTTGCTAACGAGTACATGGGCCTCGCCCAAACGCTGACATAGGCAGGGCGGTAGTACCGGGAGGGCGGAGTACCGCTTGAGTGCCAATGTAGTACTCGGGAGGGCGGTAGTACCTTGAGGTGCTTCAAGGTAGTAGGCCGGGAGGGCGGTAGTACCGCCCGGGCGCCTGCTCGATTCCTCGGAGTTTGTCGGTTCCGGACGAGGGCGGATCTCGAGCGGAGTGCTCCGGTTCGCCGGGTAGTATTGGTCGAGCTAGTACGGTTGGACTCGCAGCCTCCTTTCGTCTTGATGTCCTCTTGAGCTGTAGTTCTTCTAGGTTGACCTTGGTACCTAAGCATGCATAGCATTCGCTTGAGGTAGTAACCATGTCTCATGTGAATCAAGCAATTGTGAGGGAGTGATGTCACCTGGTTTCAAGAGCTTTGCACGGCTCGAGTCATAGGTCCTTGTGGGGTTGGATGTTGATGTAGAGTCCAGATGATGGAAGGATGCCCATCATATCCCTCCTTCAAAAGGATCCACCTCGATCAAGATCTTCATCACCATGGAAAGGCAGAGGTCTTGACGTTGAAGGTGTCGCCACGCGTACTTGTCGCTTGGTATGTCGAGCTTGTAGCGTTGTTGTTGTAGCGCTAGCACCTTGAAGGGTCCATCGGCTCGAGGTAGAAGTTTGACTTTGCTCATTGGGGAAGCGTTCAGGTGTAGCCACAGAGATCGCCATGTGAAGATCATGGGTTGCTTGTTGATGTTGAGCTTGGTCGTTAGTCGTGTACTTGGCGCCGATGGTGTGTCTTGTATCTTCATGCATCTTCTTGATGTAGCTTGCACGCACTTGCATCGAGGTTGGTACGCCTTGTAGAGGAAGAGGTAGAATGTCCAATGGGGACAATGGGTTGAAGTCAGAGAACCTCAAGGGAGACTTGCTAGTCGAATGTCTTGCACGGTTGTAGGGCGATTTCCGATGGGTAGACATGCTTCCCACTCCTTGATGTTCTTCTTGATCAACAGGTAGAGTGGAGAGTCCTGTCACCTCCGCTTGGCCGGTTTGAGGATGGTATGCGGATGAGAACAAGAGCTTGATTCCGAGCTTGGCGATAGAGTCTTCCAAAAGTAACTCAAGAACTTGACGTCATGGTCGGAGACGATTGTCTTGTGACTCCATGAAGGCGCAAGATTTCCTACAAAAGAGATTTGCAATGTGAAGCATCGCTCACCTTGTTGCAAGGAATGAAATGTGCCATCTTAGAAAATCGGTCCACAACAACAAACACGGAATCCTTTCCATTTTGAGTTCTAGGCAAACCAAGTACAAAATCCATGCTAATGTCTTCCCAAGGTTGATAAGGAATAGGAAGAGGCATGTAAAGACCATGAGATTGAGCTTTGACTTAGCTTTGCATGTAGAGCATCGGGTGGTGAAGCGAGAGACATCTCAAACATCTTTGGCCAAAAGTAGTTCTTGGAGAGCGTGAAAGGTCTTGTCGCTCAAATGTCCCATGAGTCCACCTCCATGATCCTCTTGCAAAAGTAGTGTTAAGAGAAGACTGGAATGCATAGTTTGTTAGCTCTCATAAGATAACCATCCTTGAGGTAATATTGTTCCCAAGATGTGCGCCAAACATTTAGCATAATGAGGTGCAAAAGATGGATCACTAGCATACAAATCTTTTATGTGCTCAAAGCCAATAACATTCAACCGTTGGTGACAAGCGATATGTGAAAGTGCATCGCAACTACATTTTCCTTGCCCTTAATGTACTTGATCACATATGGAAAAGATTCAATAAATTCACCCATTTGGCATGACGCTTGTTCAATTTAGTTTGACCTTTAAGTACTTAAGCGCTTCATGATTGGTATGGATGACAAACTCATGAGGCCTAAGATAATGTTCCCAAACATGTAGTACACGACTAAAGCATACAATTCTTTGTCATACACGGATAGTTAAGTTGAGCACCGAGAGTTTTTCACTAAAATAAGCAATGACTCGCTTTCTTGCATTAAAACTCCGCCAATTCCTACCACTTGCATCACAATGAACCTCAAAAGTTTTGTCAAAGTTGGGCAAAGCAAGAATTGGAGCATGAGTAAGCAAAGACTTGAGCTCATCAAAAGCGCTGATTGCAAAGGTCCCCAAATAAAAGGAGTATTCTTCACTCAAAGCATGCAAAGGGCTGCAATAGTGCTAAAGTTTTTCAAAGCGCGATAAAAACCTGCAAGACCAAGGAAACTTCACACTTGTTGCAAATTGGTGGGTTAGCAAGTTTTAATTATGTTGATTTTAGTTTCATCAACATGGACACCCTTGGAGGAGACAACGAAACCCAAGAAAACCACTTTGTCAACTCCAAAAGTGCATTTTTCAAGTTGGCATAAAGATTTCCTTTCAAGCGCTTGCAAAACAAGCTTGACATGATCAAGATGTTTTCATGGTTTTGCTAAACACAAGAATATCATCAAGTAAACCACAACAAAGATTCCAATATAAGGTCTAAGCACATGATGCATGAGACGATAAAAGTTCCGGAGCTCCAAAACCCATAGGCATAACCAACCATTCATATAAGCCAAATTTTGTTTTGAAAGCAGTTTCCATTCATCACCCTCATGAATGCGGATTTGATAATAGCCACTTTTAAGATCAATTTTGAGAAAAGTTGGCTCCACTAAGTTCATCAAGCATATCATCTAAGCGAGGAATGGGATGCCTATAGCGCACGGTTATAGCATTTATGGGTCTACAATCGAGCACAAGCGAAACTTCCATCGGCTTGGACAAGTATAACGGAACGGCACAAGGGCTTAAGCTTACGACATGACCGTTGTCGAGTAGTTGTTGTACTTGCCGCTGAATCTCCTTGGTTTCTTCGGATTGACACGTAGGGAGCTTTGTTTGGAAGTGGCGCCCGAATGAGGTCGATTCGATGCTCAATGCCTCGAGAGGAGGTAGACCCGAGGTAACTCATCGGGGAAAACATCTTGAAATTCCTGCAAAAGAGATTGAAACACCAAAGGTAGCTCATGAGTGGTATTAGTTTGTGGTTCTCCATCCTGCACACTAGGACAAAGTGCATCACCTCGATGGGTTCTCACACACATCTCTCATCTCATGTTTGGTGGCTTAATAGTATGAGGTTTTTCTCTAGGTGAAGAGGCGCCAAATTTGGCTTGTGGCTCTCACTCACTTTTGGTGGCTCACTTTCTCACTTTCTCTCTTTGGTTGGTGGCTTGTTTGTCGGCTATCACTTGACTAGGAGACATGGGTCGAGGGACATATTCTTTGCCTTTCATCTTGAAGTATATTGTTTGTACCATTGTGGTAGACACCACGGTCGAATTGCCATGGCCGACCAAGTAGGAGGTGGCAACGGTCATTGGGACCACATCACACCCAAAGTGTCCTCATATGCACCGATTTTGAAGGATACTTGGACCGATGCTCAACTCAGATAGTCCGGAGTCACTTAGCCATTGAACCTTGTATGGTTGCGGATGCTTCTTCTGACCAATTGAGCTTGGAGCATAGTTCTTCGCTTGCCGTTGTGGCAACTACCTCCATCGATGATGACCTTGATGGATCGCCCATTGATGCCGGCCTTTGTGTGGAAGATGTGGCATCGCTGGTCTTCTTCTTGTTGATGTTGAAGTGTCAAGACCTTGAGACAACAGAGCGGGCTCGATTCTTCATCACAAAAGACTTGATCATCTTCATCCTCATTCACGCCCGGCATGGCCACTTGCTCAATAGCTTCCATTTCATCTTCACTCATTGAGTCGAAAAGCATCGCTTGAGGATCATGGTGCGCTTGTTGGTGCATTCATAGGACTTGTGGCTCCCGCCGCAAGTGAAACACTTGAAGGAGCTTGTCTTGACGGTCTCATCGGTTGAGTAGATGATGAAGACGGGTTTGAAGTTGCTTTAGTAGGAGGAAGACGACTTGAACTTGTAAGTTTTCTTGTAACTTGGCTTGTCGCCGTTGCTTGTAGAAGGCTTGATTGATGTCAAGTGGGAGTAGTTGTTGAAGCTTGGTTGTTGGAGAAGCGTATCTTGGAGGAGTACTTGGCATTTGAAGTCATCTTGTACTTGACGCTCCGCCTTTGTAGCTTGATGCACGAGCTCAATGAGGTTGGAGTAGGAAGTCGGCGATCTTTTGATGGGATGATTGAGTCCATTCAAGAATCGTGCCATTGTTTGCTCATCATCTTCCTTGACATTGGCTCAATCATGGCAATCTCCATTTCTTTGTAGTATTCTTCAACACTCTTTGTTCCTCGCTTGAGTAGTTGTAGCTTTTGAAGAGATCATTGTAGTAGGGGTACAAAACGCTCGCATGACATCCTTCATTTGAGCCCAAGTGGTGATTGAGGTTCACTCTTGCTTGTCGGCGCCAAGGACTTGTTCCCACCATATGAGCACATAGTCTTGGAACTCAAGTGATGCCATAGCGATCTTCTCTCTTCCTCATAGTTGTGCAAACGAAAGATTTTGTTCGACCTTCAATGCCCATGAGATACTCTTCGATCATTGGTTCCATTGAACTTGGGCATTGTGAACTTGAGCTTGCCATAGCGATGTTCTTCATTGTTTTGAGGTCGATGTTGATGATGACGTTTTGACGGGAGGGTAATCATCCTCATGTTGCTTCGCAGGAGGGAAGTCCATGATCAACTTGCTCTTGTTGACCTTGAGGTTGAGGATAAGCTTGAGGAGCTTGACGTTGCACGCGGATGGTAGTTCCTCTTGGATTTCTTCTAAGGGCTTCCTCTTGATTGCGCCTTTCACGATTGCGGTTGGATAGCTCGACTTGATGCTTGAAGGGCTGCTCTCGATAAGGGGGTGTCCCGATCTTCGATAAGATGATAACTATCGATTTGGTGGAGACGATTTTGACGATCCGACTACAAACGGCACGACGCTGGGCTTAGCAATCGCTAAACCAACTTCGAGAGGTTAGACCACGCCGAGCACAATCAACCGACCACAAGGTCTATTCCTGCAAGCAATCAAGAACAAGCAAGAATATGATAAAAGCAATCTGAATATTGCGGTATATATGAAGTATTGATAAAGGTGGGGATCCGTGCGGTCTTGGTCCGGTCGCTGGACACAAACGGCTAAGGGTTGCAATGGCTAACTTTTAACTAAACAAATCCCAAGCAAAAGCTACTAGATGGATCTACTTATATAGAGCAAGGTGACGGCCAAGGAGGTGGGAGAACCCAGGCAGCCTAAAACTAACCCTTAGGTCGTAAGGCCAATGGGCCCAAGTGAGGTGACGAACACCTTTGGACTTGTAGTTTGACTGGATTTGCAGCGTCAGATTGTTTCGTCCATAACTCAACGCCCGGAGCTTTAAGGTGATTCCAATTGTGCTGGAAAGAGCATGAAATCTACTTTCCAACAAAAAAGAATCACCCAATTCGAGTCCGTATGAAAAGTTGTTGACATTTTGAGTCAGGTATGTCTGTGCAGTCCGAATCTGAATCCGAACGTGAGAGACTTGGACTCTATCTTCTCTTGGCCCAAAAGTGACGAGAAGACTTTTGAACAGCACCAAACTTCTCCTTTTCCCTTATCTTCATATGTGGATTGTACAAATGTCCCATACACCTGCAATTAGACAAAACACAAAAAGTATGTGAAGTATTTTTGTTCGATAACATAAATATATTATTGAATAGTTTGCACTAGAAATCACCCGACAAATATGCATGTATGCAATATTTTGGTCTTATCCAACGAGTCATGTCCTCATCATCCTCCCCTTCTTGAAAACAAAGCCGCCCCTCGGTTGCTTAATCTGAAATTGTATAAAAAGAGACAAGGTGTACATGTTGTATATGTATACGCCATCCATTTTTACTTCCTTGATTTTTGCATATATGACACATGAATAGATGAGTAACTTGATAGTTCATAAAATCTAAAGCCAACAAATTAGCCAAGAACTAGAAGGCATGAAAATATTGCAACTCAGTTTGACATATAAGTGAAGTCTTATTTATTTCAAAAGTTTGACAATGTTCATCATTAAACCATCCCAACATTGGTGAATAAACCTTACTTGCATCAAATTTACATGCTACAATATGCTTAAATAAGCAAATATGCAATAAGTCATTCAACACGAATCATCACCAGGATTAGAGGTCATATCAAAATGATTAAACATTGATTCTTTGCATCAACAGTTAATTCAATGGGTGCACTCAAAATTGTTGGTATTTCACTTGTTTGATCACATGACGATTCATGAAAGATCAAGATTCTCTAAAATAGGTGCTGTGCTCAAATCACCAGGTAATTCAACACATGATGCATCGTTAACTAGGATGCATCATTCTCATGTGAAGTTATATCATCAATACCTTTTATCTACCTTGTCGCAAAGACATAGTTGATGTAGGTACGACGAGACAATGCACCATACTTAGAGATGATGTCGCCCCGAGGTGGGGCTGCTCTAGTAGGTGCAACGGTGGAGGAACCAACCAGTGGTGAGCATGAACTGAATTGTAGTTGTTGTAGTCACCCAATGCATCCTCCTGAATCGTCTCTCAAAGGTACAAGCACAACATACATACCAAGAATGCAACGAGGAATATATGAATCTTGCTGAATATCATGGTTCAAACCACCAAAAATCTATTCATTGTATCATCCTCAGATTTTCTATGTCACAATGATGTATATAAGATTTGAACTCTGGTAGTAAGCATGAACAGTGTTATTGCTTGTTTAAATTGTTCAAATTTATGCAACAATTAATAGTAAGGAGGGAAAACTGTTTTCATTACATCTTTCAAATCTTTCCAAGTTGTGGGTTGGTTATCAATGTTTTTCACAATGCACACTCCACCAAACAGAACAAAACCAGTAAATGCTCTAGTGGCAGCTCGTGCTCAAGTTCGAAAAACATGCTGACTAAAAACTTGTTCTACTTCAAGCCCCAAGCTAGATAAATAGCAGGATTAAATCTACCTCAAATGATAAAGAGCTAACCTGGCCGGGCTTGTGTGTTTGTCCCAACTCTGATGGTGAGATGTGTTGCCCAAGAACTTCTATCTCCAAACCTGTCATGATTAGTAGAAACAAGAAACAAAATTGAGAATAATGTCCTATGAACTACTAGGATGGGTTGTAAAGTGCTCACAAGAAAGAAATATCAATATTTCAAGTTCTTACCATGCGGGGTGAAAAAACCAGGGTCAAATAACTAAGATTGTGTAAAATTGCTGGGGGAACATACGATACACGTGTAGAAATATGTGGAGCTTTGGCTATATGGTAGCAAAAGATTAGCAATAATCAATTCAATGCAATGTTGAATAAACGCCAACGACGGATGTGGTCCTAGGCTAGACCGACTAGAGACGGAGCCTAGAACACTAATGAGGTCAAGGGAGCCAACTAGCATCAATGAAGGAATAAATAGCTCTTGACAGAAGATATAAGTGAAGATCAAACCAGGAAGATAATGATGAAAAAAACGCCAAGGGACATACAACAACCCTCTCCAACTTTCCTCTTGAAAAATTTGAGCCAATTTTTAATAAATTTTTTCAAAGAATGCTACTAACTCAAGCTTTCCAATGCAAAAGAATCACCAATTCCGAGTTGATATGAGGAGTCAAAGAATTCTAAACTGGCCAAAAATTGGAACAATGTGTTCATGAACTTCAGAGGGCAAAAGACCAATTTAGAAGCCGATTTTGAGGTGTCAAATAATAAACTAGCTTTGCAACTATTTAGATGTGGTCGTTGTAGCTTCAATTTGAGTACTCACGGAGCCAAAACGGACTTCAGATGAGGAAGATACACCTGTTTTACTAAACAGCGCAAAAACAGATTCCAATCCGAATTCAGGTACGAGATTGATTCTAGATAGATCTGAATTTTTTTTTCTTTTTTTTTCTCACACTTTTTTTTCTTTTCTTCTCTATTTTTTTTTTTTCTTCTTTTTTCTATCTTCTTTTCTCCCTTTTCCAAGACAAACTAGATAAGATGCAGATTGGATCAAGGAAGATGTGAGTAACCTCAAGTATGATTATGACAATGAACAAGAGACGTGGTGGAAATTAAAAGATGGGATGGTAGACAGCGGAAGGATAATGATGCAGCGGCGGTGACTAATGGAACAGAACTCAAACTCTAAAGGAACTAGACACTAAGACCAGCAAAACACCGATGCAACCGATAATTCAACTATGCAAACGAATAGAAAATTGCAAAGGCTCGACTGCTTGGATAAAGGATGAACAGATCTAACTTTTTTGTGGCTTTTTCATGGACTATAGGTATGAATGACAGATGCATCTAAACTATGAAAACTTAAAATCTCACCGAGCAACCGAGCTCGATACCACTTGATAGGGGCGGGTGTCCGATCTTCGATGAGATGATAACTATCGATTTGGTGGAGACGATTTGACGATCCGACTACAAACCGGCAACGACGCTGCCTTTAGCAATCGCTAAACCAACTCGAGGGTTATTGACCACGGAGCACAATCAACGACCACGAAGGTCTATTCCTGCAAGCAATCAAGAACAAGCAAGAATATGATAAAAGCAATCTGAATATTTAAGTATATATGAAGTATTGATAAAGGTGGGATCCGTGGTCTTGGTCGTCGTGGACACAAACGGACAACGGTTGCAATGGCTAACTTTAACTAAACAAATCCCAGCAAAAAGCTACTAGATGGATCTACTTATAGGAGCAAGGTGCGCCAAGGAGGTGGGAGAACGTCCCAAGGCAGCCTAAAACTAACCCTAGGTCGTACAAGGCCAATGGCCCAAGTGGAGGTGACGTAAACCTTTGGACTTGTAGTTTGACTCGGATTCGTGCAGCGTCAGATTGTTTCATCCAAACTCAACGCCCGGACGTTTTAAGGTGATTCCAATTGTGCTGGAAAGAGCATGAAATCTACTTTCCAACAAAAAAGAATCACCCAATTCGGAGTCCGTATGAAAAGTTGTTGACATTTTGAGTCAGGTATGTCGTGCAGTCCAAATCTGAATCCGAACGAGAGACTTGGACTCTATCTTCTTGGCCCAAAAGTGACGTGAGAAGACTTTTGAACAGCACCTAAACTTCTCCTTTCCCTTATCTTCATATGTGGATTGTACAAATGTCCCATACACCTGCAATTAGACAAAACACAAAAGTATGTAAGTATTTTGTTCGATAACATAAATATATTATTGAATAGTTTGCACTAGAAATCACCGACAAATATGCATGTATGCAATATTTTTGGTCTTATCCAACGAGTCATGTCCTCATCAGTTCCACCAAGAGCTTGTGCTTTCGTTGTTTTTGTTGAAGACGCGGCTCGCGCCTTGTTGTTGTTGGTGTAGGCCGCTTTTGTTTTGTTGGCGCATTTAAGACGTTTGTCGTTTTGAGCTTGAGCAAACGCTACTTGGTTTGATTGAGGACGAGGAACTTGTTCATCCACTTGCTCTTGGGAATTTTTGTCGGTAGCGGTTGCTAGATGCATGACGGTCTTGACGCTGCCCGACGAAGAATGTTCGATGACAGTACTTGTGTCGGAGAAGGAGTCGCGGAGTGGCGACTTGAGTGGCTCCGCCTTGAGTGTGAAGAGGTAGAAGTACGCCGTTCACCAACAAGGCGCCGGATCTCGCCCATTCTTGCATCATTCTCTTTCTTGTGCGCCGAGTTTGTTGTCGCGAATTCTTGACGCTTCTGGAGAGTCGCAAGTCGGTGGAGAGGTTGTCGACGTTGCTTATTGCTTGTTGCTCTTGATGGAGAGCTCCATGCTCCAAGAGGTGGCTCTTGGTGACGATGATGACATGTCGCCGCCTTGTTCGATGAAGAGTGGGTTTGTGAAGAACTTGGCCTATCCATCATTTCAAGCAAATTGTGAGTGGTAGAAGGAGAAGAACTAATACCAATGTACCTTTGACTGAAGTTGAAGATGAATCAAGTTCACTCAAATGCGGACAATGAAATAGCACTATTGGTACCGATCCTTGTCGATTCTCACACCTACACAAGTAAAAGCTTTTGGTGGAGCTTGGTTAGGATGGTGGCACAAAATTGATTGCAATTGTTAGCTTGACTCAAAAATGTTGAAGAAG
>JAHHZJ010005294.1:0-11991 GCA_021437245.1 Aegilops speltoides | reverse complement strand
CCTTGGTTTTGAGGAATTTTCAAGCTCGGATCAACACTCGCAGCTTTTGGCCGATTTAAATGTTTGGGATTTATCACCGCTTTGGGGCCCAAAACGATTTCCATAGTTGTTGAACCTCAAGGTGCCACGGTGGCCATCAACACTTGCAGTTTTCCGATTCGCCCCTTTCGGCTATTACTCACGCTTTGGGGTCCCGGGTGATTTCCAACAAAGGTTAACCCCATGGGCGCTTTTACGTTTGGCCATCACCAAAGATTTGGATTCGCCGTTTATGGACTATTACTCACCGCTTTGGGGTTCGGAGTGATTTTTGGATAAAAACCCTGGGGATTTACGGTTTGGCATCAACACTGGGTTTTGATTCTACCGCTGGGACTATTATCACCGCTTTGGGGTCCCGAGTGATTTACCAAACAACCTGGGTCGTAGGGGTCATCAACACTAAAGTTTTCCGATTTCGACCGTTTGTGGATTATTACTCATCGCTTTGGGGTGCCAAAGTGATTTTCATTCTGTTGAACCCATGGGCGCTTTTACGGCGCTTCATCAACACTCCGCTTTTCATTCTCGCCCATTTGTGGACTATTACTCACCGCGGGGTTCGGGTGATTTTCACGAGTAACAAACCCGGGTGATTTAAGGTGGCATCAAATCCAGTTTTTGATTTACCCGCTTCGGACTATTACTCACCGCTTTGGGGCCCAGTATTTATGATTAACAACTCCCGGGTTTTTTGGCCATCAACACCCAAGTTTTGGGACAGACCCCGCTTTCGGACTATTCCATCGCTTTGGGCCCCATACATTTCCATTCTTGTTAAACCCTGGGCGCTTTGGTTTGGCATCAACACTACTTTTCCGATTCCGCCCGTTTCGGGATTTACTCACCGCTTTGGGGTCCCGAGTGATTTACGAGTAACAACCTGGGTTTTACGTTTCCATCAACACCGCAGGGCCGGTTCTACCCGCCATGGACTATTACCACGTTTGGGGTCCCGAGTGATTTACGATTAACTAACCCCGGCGTTTCTCATCAACACTGGTTTTTATCGATTCCGCCCATTTGTGGACTATTACTCACCGTTTGGGGTCCCAAAGTGATTTTTTCTTTTGAACCCGCGTTTTTGGCCATCAACACCAGTTTTCCGATTCTGCCCTTAGTGGACTATTACTCATGCTTTGGGGTCCCGGAGTTATTTCACGAGTAACAACCCCGTTGCGTTACGTTGCCATCAACACTCCAGTTTTGGCCGATTCAGCTTCGGACTATTATCACCGTTTGGGGCCCCAAATTGATTTCCATAGTTGTTGAACCCAAGGTGCTTAGGGTGGCCATCAACCTGCAGTTTTGTCCACCGCCCGCTTATGGACTATTACTCACCGTTTAGGTTCCTAGAGTGATTTCCACGAGTAACGAACCCGGGTATTTACGGTTTGCATTTCCCCAGTTTTGACCATTCACCGCTTGGGGACTATTACCGCTTTGGGGTCCCAAAGGACCATAATTGTTGAACCCAAGGGAGGTGGCCATCAACACTGCAGTTTTAATTTCCCCCGCCGGACTATTACCATCTTTGGGGTCTTGAGTGATTTCCGATTAACAACTGGATGCGCTTTGTCCGCCATCAACACTCGGGTTTTTATCGATTTCATCCGCTTTTGGACCATTACTCACCGCTTTGGGGTCCCAAAGTGATTTATTCTTGTTGAACCTTAAGCGCTTTTTACGGTTTGCGTAATCAATAATCACTGTTTGGGTCGGTTATTTCCATGAGTGATTTAAACCTCGTTGCGCTATATGTTTGGTCATCAACACTCGCAGCTTGGCTAATCAATTCGCTTTTACTGACTATTACCCACCATTTTGGGGCCCCAAATTGATTTCATAGTTGTTGAACCTCAAGGTGCTTACGTGTCGGCCATCAACACTCGCAGTTTTGCCGATTCGCCCGCTTCATGGGCTATTACTCACTGCTTTGGGGTCCCGGTGATTTCCACGATTATCAACTCTGGTACGCGATGTATCAACATCAATTTTTTCGATTCTAATTCGCTTCATGGATTATTAATCACCGCTGGGTCCCAGTGATTTTCATTCTGTTGAACCCCATGGTGCGCTACGGTCGGTCATCAACATCACAGTTTGGCCGATTCGCCCGCTTGTGGACTATTACTCACTTTGGGGTCCGGAGTGATTTTCATTATAACAACCTTGGTGTATTTACGTGTTACCATCAACACTAAGTTTTGGCTGATTCTCACCCGCTTCAAGGACTATTACTCACCGCTTTGGGGTCCTGAGTGATTTACATTTAACGAACTCTCGCGCGCGACGGTTTGCCGTCAACATCAAGTTTTGGCCATTCACCTGCTTCGTGGACTATTACTCATCGCTTTGGGGCCCAAAGCATTTCCATTTGTTAAACCCTAAGGTGCGCTTATTGTCGCCATCAACACTCGCAGCTTTACGATTCGCCTGCTTGGACTATTACTCACTGCTTTGGGGTCCCTGAGTGATTTCACGAGTAACGAACCTCGGGTTTTACGTGTTTGGCCATCAACACCGCAGTTTTACCGATTCACCTGCTTCATGGATTATTACTCACCGCGGGTCCCGAGTTATTTCATGGTTAACTAACCCTGGGTATGCTTTTACGTGCCATCAACACTCGTTTTGTCCGACTCCATTTCGTGACTATTACTCACCGCTTTGGGGTCCCAAAGATTTCATTCTTGTTGAACACAAAGTGCCTTTACGGTCGGTCATCAACACTCAAGCTTTTGCCGATTTCGCCCGCTTCGCGGACTATTACTCATCGCTTTTGGGTCCCGAGATTTCCACGGTAACGAACCCTCGCGCGCTTACGGTTCGGCCATCAACACTCGCGTTTTGTCCATTCTCGACCCATTTCGTGGACTATTAGTCACCGCTTTGGGGTCCCAAAGTTATTTCCATTCTTGTTGAACACTGCGCGCTTACGGTCATCAACAACATCATGCTTTAACGATTCGCCCGCTTCGTGACTACTTACTGCTTGGGGTCCTGAGTGATTTCCACTTAGTAATCTAACCCGGAGTGATTTCCACGATTAACTAACCTTGGGTGCTATGTGCTCTGGCCATCAACACTGTGGTTTTTATCGATTCCGCCCATTTCATGGACTATTATCACCGCTTTTGGGGTTCCAAAGTGATTTCCATTTGTTGAACCCAAGGGTGCTTACGGTCGGCCATCAACACTCACAATTTTGGCTGATTCTGCCCGCTTAGTGGACTATTACTAAAAGTGCTTATATCGACTAGAGGGGGGTGAATAGGTTATTTTATGAAATTCTTCAACGAGGAATTTGCCTGTGAGGAAATTCCAGCTAAGAACTATTTGCAGTGAATAAGTACTCGAGGTAAACATAATGATTACATAACATAGTCAGATGATGAAATAACGACTAGAACAGAGTATGAAGCTTAAAACACAGGATAACAAGATGAAGATAGATCAAGAAATTGAACCGAGGAATTTGTGAAAGTCTTCACCAAAGCTCCTGCCACGAGTAATGAACAACATGCAATGTAATGAGGAAATGGATGAGTTGAGGAAATAGAACTAGCCGGGAAGTAATGATTTGGTAAACTGGGCCCAACCGCTGTCTCAATTGTACGGCCCGTTGAGCGGCCGAGTATTTAAACTCGAGGACACACACCCCTTGACACCCACCGAGTCCGCAACTCAGACACCCACCCTCACCGATTCTCCTTGAACTAAGACCACGCAGCTCGCCCAATCACTCGTGGTAAGTTCAGTGACTTCCAAACCTCACAGATTTGGTCACCATGCGATCCACACCTCTTTGATGCTCGACCTTGACGCCTAACCGTCTGAAGAAGCCAATTTCAAAGGTAATAAGCATCGGATCCACGCAGATCAATTTCTTCAAGGATGCTCAATCACTTGTGTTTTGTGGGTTTGGTTTGGGATTTTCTCACTTGATGATTTTCGCCAAAGTCCCTTGAGGATGGGTTGTCTCAAATGACAAGTGTCAAGTTCTTCGAGCAGCCAACCAGCTAGTGGTTGTAGGCGGCTATTTATAGCCTAGGAGCAGCCCGACATGATAAGACATAAATGCCCTTCAATGATAATATGACCAAGTGGATAAGATATTTTGTCCGCCGCCACAGTGACAAAGAACATTTCAATTTTGACTTTCAAAGTCCTCGGCTATCATGTTCACTATGTAGGCACCAGACCGGCGACCTTAACTCCTCACGAGTAGTCAATGCTGACTCAGAAGAACTGGCTCACATCAAGAATTTGATCGAATCGTATGAGATTTGCAATGGCTTACCAAGGGATTGGTAGGTGTAGGATTTGAGTTGAGCATCACATGGAAATTTTTCCTTAGTATTTCTCGACCTTTAATAAAGACGTGTTTCTATGACTCAAGAAAGTTAAAATGAAACTAATACGAAAACAAAAGTCTTCACGCCTATATTCCTCAATGAATATCAAGTCTTCATGGTCACAATTCTTTCACTTTCAAAGTCTTCAAAGTCTTCGTAATATCAAAGTCTTCAACAAGAACTTCATTTTTATGGGTCGACTTTCCTCAGAAATATCAAACCTCATAGACTTATAGACATGTGTACACTCACAACGATCAGCCATTTAATCTATAAGTCTTCAATACACCAAAATCACTATACACTAGATGCACTTACAATCTCCCGCTTTGGTGATGATGACAACATAGGTTAAGTTTTCAACGGGATAAACATATGAAGTAACACGGTATTGAGGAATTTGATTGCAAGATATAGAAGAACCTCCTAATATGTGCATAATGAGGAATTTGCTTTGAGGCAATGCTCATTTGAAGATTTGAATCATGGAGATCTCCCTATATCTTGTAATTGCATATGCATTTGATATATATACTATGAAGAATTTGAAATGCATGATGAATATGTCATGAGATTCTGCATGTATGCAATAGTATTGACTAGGAATGAGCATGCGGAATATCACATCAAAAGTATCGAGTCAAATATCATATTCGTAACTTAGTGCTTCAAAAGCATCGTAGCATAACGCCATCAAAAGCAGAAAGCATCAAGCACGATTAAAGTATTAGAGCATAAAGGTAAAGTCGGCATAAAGGTACACCATCAAAAGTATCGTGGCATTCATCGAGTTAAGATTACAACTCGATCCAATAAAAGTTTTAAGAACGAGAGTTGTAACTTAATAAAACGCATATAGTATAAACCACAGATTAATCAGACTTTGTCAAATGACCAAAAGGATCAAACTGAGGACTAACGCTCAAAATATTTAGGTTGATGAAGGAGCGCCAGCGCTGTTCCGGGTTTGTTGTTGAAGTAGGGCCGCCGCAGTCTTCCAAATCTTCATATTCATCAATGATGAAGAATAAGAGCCGCCACCAAGTCGTACTTTGACTCTTGAATTTCTTCGAGGTGGTACCAGTCATCATAAGCTTCCCAGACCCATAGTCTTCAATTCTTCCGCGAATAGACATGATTCGTAACAGCCTGGCGCGTTGAGGGTTTCATGAAGGTAGTACTAGTTTTTTCTTCAATGACAATGCGCTGAAGTTACATTGGAAGAATTGCGCAAATTGGCGCTTCACCCATTTCTCGACAGGCTCAACCTCTCGATGAAGACCGAGGAGTAGCTCACGCATCGCCATCACACTTGGTGCCGCGGGCTTGAGGCTGTTGCTTGTTGAGGTATTTGCGGCAAGATTACGCGCTGCGTAATCGTATTGGTGGAGTAAGATGCGCTTTGCAAAACTGACCATCCAATGGACGAGTGCCTTCATCAATTACCACCGCTTGTTTTGCCATCGATGATGAAATTGGTCGCTTGAGGATTTAATGGGCGCAGGAAGCTGCCATGGTTCAGTGTTAGCCTTGTAATTCAAAGTGAAGATCTTCGCCTTATGAATCGATGATCCAAGGCGATATGGCTTCACCAAGCAGATATTGCAAACGCTGCCGTAGTCCTCATGAAGAAATCATGGAAGTTGATGTGAACACCATGAATGATATGAAAAGTAGGTTCTTCATGATGCCTATGACATCTTCTTCATTTGAGTCGTGGCCTTTAATTGACTCATAGTCTTCGCTAAGATTCTCAGACACAAATTCGAGGCACATAGAGCAAACTTGACGAGGAATTTGGTCTGAGGAGCTTGGCCTGGCTTCAATGGCTTCACAAGTACTTGCATGAAGTGACTGATAGTTCACGTATCATTGTGTCACAAAAAGCAGATTCATGGGAGGATCAAGAGGAAGGACACGAAGCAATTCATTGCTGGGTGCCTTTGTAGTGAGTATTCTCACCATCCAACTCGTAACCCATGAGTTGATGTCTTCAAGATCTCCGTGATGTTGGCATAGAATCAAGAATGAGTTCTTCATTCCAATCACATATGTCAAAATTCAACAGCCCTCATCGTGAAGAACACTTGAGTAATCGCTCAAGCATGGTAGTGATTCCATATCCACGGAGGAATATGCTCATGGTCAAGATCTTGTCCTTGTCGAATAGCACCGAGGAATAGAAATTTGCTTTGCTGGAGTCCAAGTTTTCCTCATTCGAGCAGAAATAAGGGATTATAAGTGTTGAAGAACACGTGCTCGTGAGAAGAAATCTTTAGCCTTGAACTTTGCTTGCTCAAAAATGGATTCGCTGGCTTGGGCAGAGGAATATCTCAGGATTTGGCAAAGACAACTTCGTGAATCGCATTTCGGTTCTTCAAAGGATGAATTGCCCCTCTCAGATGATCAGTAGCTTGGTTCTTCTTCATTAGTGGCTGAATCTCTTCGCTGGGATGATGATGTGGGATGAGTTTCTTCAGAGCCCATTTGGAAGCTTGTAGGTTGGTGATCGAGAACTTGTTGAAGCGGAGAGGAAGAGAGGAGTATGGGGTGCTGACTTTCCCAAAAGTCATCATCATCATGTGTAGTGCACCCAATATCCACATCTTCATCTTTTTCACTTCTCAACACTCCTTCAAAGCAAAGTGAACCGAGGCACGGTGAGGAAACAATAGGAGTTGAAGGAAAGCTTCCACTTCAATTTCTTCATCAAGCTGTTCTCAAGCAACATAATGATTTTCATCCGATCCGCTTGGGATCGATAATCTTCCAAAGGGAACCATTTCTTTTGGATTATTATGGAGGAGATGGGAATGGCATCAATAGGATTTTCAATCGAGCTGGTCATTGGTTTCATTTTCTTCGTACTAAGAATTTGACGTAGCCGATGCTCTTCTTTTTTATCGCAGCTCTTCGCAGTTTTTGTCTTTCTACTTCATAGGCGTATAAAGAATTGAGTTGGTGTTGGTGCAGGAGGAGCTGAGGATCGTGGTTCATTTTTTCAGCGAATCGTGCAATGCTGTTCTGCTTTCTTTTCAGCTTTCAGCGCACTACTAGTGGATGCCTGGGAATTTTTCAACAATGGAATGGAGTAATCAGCCCTGAACTTGTTCTCACAAGCTTGAAAGTCATCAGAAGCATTGCATAGCCCACGCCAGGCAGATTCTTCAAACGAGGATTTTCTTGTTATGATGGAGCTGCAACAGCTGACATTCTCTTCGCCAGAGGACGAATCTCACCTTGGCTCCTTGCTGTCAAGATAAGCATCAAAATCCTTGCTGAGTGCTTGATTTCTGATTGAGCTTAAGAAGTTCTTCAAGAGACAAGTTGATGATGTTTTTCCTTAGAAGTTTCTTTTCATGCTTTGCTCTCTTCAATTCACGAGTTTTCAAACTTCCATTTCAGATGAAATGGGTCAAGATATGACTTTGACCAGAGGAGGGCGATCTCGAAGAGGGAGTGTGGATCCCATGCCACAGTCAATGAAGTCAAGGATCTTCTTTGATCCAAAGGTAGGTACACTTGTTCCTTTTGGGTCTAGCGCCTTGGTCACTGGTTTCTAACGATTTCTTCAAGTTCTTCATCGATGTTTCATCGCCGAGGGAACATTGAATACAACTTGCTTCTTCTTCGGACTGGCCGAGGACCAAGGCCCAGCAGCTTGCTTTTGTTCAAGCAGAGTGTGCCTTTGAGGACATTTGTGCAAATTGAGGAACTTCTGCTGAAACACCGTACAATAGAGAATCTTGAGTCCTTTGGCAAGTAGCAAGGTGCATGTGTTGAGGACTTGAGGGTATCACGAGGATTTTGCATGAGCAAAGAAGTCCGAGGATTTTGCCGTGAGGGCGGATCGAGAATCGGGCCGTGAGGGCACTCGACGGTGAAGCACTTTGGCTTATGCAGTGTGCTTTTACATTGATTTCTCGGCTTGACCGAGGGCTCAGCAGCTAGCAGATCCTCATTGAATTTCTCACCGCCTCCTTGGCCTGTTTTGCCAATTTGGCTTGGCGCCTCGACCATTTCTTCAGAAAGTCCTCACCACGCTTAACGCTGGTGGATCAAGAACTTGGCCAAGTGCCGAGAGGAGTTTTGGGCATGGAGGATTCAAGTAATTTCATGTATTTAGGAGTGATACATGATATTCACGCCATTCTCGTGCCCATCTCCTTTCTATTCTCTCAGATAAGACTTTGCTGGTTCTTGTTTCTTTGCCAAACTTGGATTCATCAAAAGTGTAGTCTTTGTATATTTCTCGAATTTCAAAGCAATATGACTTTGCTTTTCCTCCTTCTCGAGGTCTCTTTGCCTTCGCCATTTTCTTCGTGTGAGGATTTTGAAATAGAGCACTAAGAAGTATGCTGAGGAACGCCGCAAATGAGTTGTTGATGAGAACCTAGTGATTCAAAGAAGCGATGAGTACCGTGAACAGAGTGTAGGTGCGGGAATTTGGAGGTCATATGCTTCTCGTAAGATTTTTCAAAGAAGCAAGTTTTGAGGAATTTGACCATTGAGCCTTGAGGACCACTGCTGCTTTTGCCTCTAGGTTCAGTAGTTGTACAGATCGAAAATCCGCACAATTGAGGAATCTTGAAGAAATGAATGCTTAGAGAGATAAATCAAGGACATATAGTGTGTGAGGTTCATGTGAAGATTTTGAAGAGTAAAAAACACCTGAAGATTTTCTAAAGATTTGAGAATCAACGCTTAGTAATAAAAGTGACTTTAATTTCATCCGAATCAAGAACACTAATAACAGAGATGAACTCAGAGAGAAGTTCACACGCTAGATCTTCCAACGCCTAACTTGGCAGAGGAAGACGACTATGGCGCTATGAGTGAAGATTTACTACCGGCGCGAGTACGACGTATGTATGAGGTCAGTAAAGGCTTTCTCCCTCACGGCGGCGATGGAGAAGGCTAGGGTTTGAGGAGAGCTCGATGGAGACAGCGATCGAGCTGTGGAGAAATGAAGTGAGGAGGGTAAAGGTATTTATAGCCACGGTGAAAACGGTTCGCCCAAGATTTGGACGAACATGCCTCGCCTTTTCTTCACACGTATATGTGTCAATGTAATCGTGGTAGATGAGATCGTAAGATCGTGGGTGATTAAACTAATACATCGTGGATGCGGAATACTTTTGAGCGGTAAACCGAAAACTTGGATAAGATTTGAAAAGTTTCATCGCAATTTTCCAGCCATGACCAAAGGAAGATTTTGAATCGAAGTTTCAACTGTAACGCATATGAAGAATTTGTGAATAGATTGGATTGAGTATAGCATAGAGAAGGGTCCGATCACATTCTACTTAGCGTAAATAGCAACTTGAAGATATAGCAATAAGTGAATGTGAGAGGACATAAACTATATATATATATATATATATATATATATATATATATATATATATATATATATATATATAAGCTGAAGAAGAACGACGAAATATCAAGAATTGCAAAGTTGAAGAATTTGAAAATGAGGAATTTCAAAACGAGGAAAACCCAAATTGAAGATTTTCAACTTTGTGGTGGCGAGCTCAATCAGATAAGAATGATGATCGTACACCGCTGCATAATTGTCGAGGGTTCGAATCAAATTCTTCATTGATTTCTTCACTTAGAGTGTTATTCTTCATTGATTGAGGAACAACGCTTTCTTTCATGTGTTGTACATCTAAGTCATCAATTATGCATAAGGGTTAGGATGTGTCCTATTCAAAGAACATTCAAGATTCTAAGATATTTAGCTCACACTCAAGCAACTTGCTAAATCTTTCTCATCCAAGGCTTGGTGAAGATATCAGCCACTGTTCTTCGCCTTCACATGCTCGATGGAGATATCGCCTTCACACATGATCACGTAAGAAAATGATGACTTAACTGGATGTGCTTAGTCTTCGAAAAGTTGAACTGCCAGAGCAATCTTGATGGCACTCGCTATTTCAGCAGGGAGAGTAATTCTTCACGTTGACGCCATAGTCCTTGAGGGCTTGCTTCATCCAAAGCAGCTGAGCACAAGATGACCCCAAAGAGCAATATATTCAAATTCTTCAGCAGTGAGATGTGGATACATGCCTTGCTTTCGAGGACCAATGCATTAAAAGATCGTCCGAGAAATGACAAGTGCCAGATGTTGATTTCATGGTCCACACGATCACCAGATAGTCGTGAGTCGATATCCAATGAGATCAAAAGCGTATCTTGGGGTACCTATAATCCTAGTGTTATGTGTGAGCTTAGATATCAAGAATATGCTTCATGCCTTATGGTGTGATTCTTCAGCGTAGCTTTGAAATCGGGCACATGCAAACACTACATTATATCTGGCCTAGATGCATATAGGTACAATAAAGAACCAATCATGGAGCGGTATACCTTGTGATCGGGTCAAGCATTCATTTTCATCAAGGCATGTATTTGATTTTTGGGCAGGAATTCGCTTTTGGCAATCTTGCATGCCAATTTCTCAAAGACATCTTTGAGGTATTTCTCCGAGATATGAATATGCCATTGTGCTGTCAGATTAATTTAAGACCTAAGAAGAATTTCAACTCTCCCATCATAGACATTTGATATTCTTCACTCATCATATAGGCAAATTCATCACTATATCGTTGGTTAGTACAGCCAAAGATAATATCATCAACATATATTTGGCACACAAACAATTCACCATCATATGATTTTGTAAATAGAGTAGGGTCAAGTGAACTGTGTGAAGCCATTCTTCACGAAGAATTCCTTCAAGTATCATACCACTCGAGGGGCTTGCTTGAGGCCATAGAGGGCCTTATTTAGTCTCAAGACTTGTCGATTCTTGGGATCTTCAAAACCGGGGTTGAGTACATATACTTCTTCCTCAAGCTTACCATTGAGGAATGCACTTTTCACATCCATTTGATATAAGATGATATCATGATGATTAGCATATGCAAGTAAATGTATAGCCTCAAGTCTAGCAACAGTAAAAGTTTCATCAAAATCAATTCTTCAACCTCGGTGTAGCCTTTGAGCTACTAGTCGGCTTATTCCTCACCACAAGGCCATTTTCATCTTGCTTTGTTGTAGATCCACTTTGTGCCAATGATATTATGTTGTGAGGATCTCAGATTGACCAATTCTGAATTGTTCACCTTCGAATCGATGTAATTTTCTTGCATAGCCTAATCCACTCCTGCCCGTAAATGCTTCATCTACCTTAGTGGGCTCCGAGATAGAGACAAAAGCATAGTGCTCACAAAAGTTAGATAAGTGTGAGGCTTTTGAGGGGTGAGAGGACGGCGCTGATGTCATCGATGATCTTTCCACTTGCACTTCTTTTGCAACGCTGGGATGAGTGGTTGTAGCCGAGGATTTTGATCAGCATTTTCTTCAAAGACCAATTCCTCATCATGTTCTTCTGGTGCATCACCAGAGGAGTATAAGGGCAGTAATTCATGAGTAATACCAAGTTCATCAAGATAGGCATCAAGACCAGAATTCTTGAACTCAGCCCATTGTCACTTCGATATGCTTGACCACACCAAAGTTGGAAGCCCCGAGGAAAATCGTTAAGACTTGCACTTATGTTTGGGAATAAAATGTTTGTTACAAA
>JAHHZJ010005291.1:0-14551 GCA_021437245.1 Aegilops speltoides | reverse complement strand
CAAGGGCCAAAACTCCTTTTTCCCCTATAAACCCTTAGGGCCGTTAATTCGGTTTTTTTAATTAAAATTTTATAGCGAACTTGATGAGGACATCAATAATTGTTACAAAGGGCATAATAATGACCAATTACTAGACACAAGACGCCAACAAATTACGTACTTTTTTTGGTAAAGATTTAATGTTCAGAAATATGATGCTTAAATTGGATACATTTGTTTTGCTTACAAATGAAGGGCCTAGCTTAGAAGGATGAAATTGAGCAAGAACACACATGGAGTTGATGGCATGCAAGGGGATCAAGAATGGAGTTACAAGTGATGATTTGGATTGAAGCCACCATAAGGATTATGAAGCCGGACGAAATATAAGATGCCACTTAAATATTCGCCATAGGCTATTCTAGGGTAACCTATTATTGGGCCGGCCCATGTAATTTCGAAAAATTAGTATAGGCATTTTAGAGTCCAATGGGGGAAAAAAGATAGGGTTATTTGGATCCACCAACCAAATTTCTTCCTCCATATATACAGCCCTTAGGGCACCGCTTAGACTTGGGTTTTGTTTAGAAAATTCGCCATGTAATCCCAAACTTCGCTTGTTTCAACGCCTGCAAAAGGCCCATAACCCCACCTTGATCAATAAAGTTATCTTATATTCGAATATCCAGAGCAATCCAGCTTTTCTTGTTCTTCGTTTTGCCGGAAATAGACCTCGTGGTCGTTGATCGGTTGCGGGTCAATAACCTCGGAGTTGGTTTAGCGAAAGGCTGCCCTCGACGCCGAGGGATCCAAAGTCGATTTCCACCAGCAAATCCACCATCTCATCGAAAGACGGACATTTGCCTCATCAATGGTATCGATTTCCGTTTTGGAGATTTAATTTTTAGTTTAGATCGAGTCCTTTTTACCTATAGTCCATTTAAAAGCCACAAAAAAATTAGGTTAGTTCATCCTATCCAAATCGAGTTTTGCATAATTTTTTCAGATTTGCATTGTTGAATTTATTTGATCGGTTCTAGTTGCGGTCTTAGAGTCTAGTCTTTAGAGTTTCAAGTTCGGTCATAATTGTCACGCCCGACCATTATATCCCCACTACCACCACCGCTTATCCGCCACCGATTCAACGATCCATATACCACCACCCCCATAACCACCACCGCCATATACCACCACCATATATCCACCACAACCGAAGTTCCTTGAAGATTTGTTTTGATCCACTATTTATTCGGTTTCTTTTGTCCAGGGGTTTCGATTCCAAATCTTTGCTTTCAGAAGAGGTTGGAAACCACCGCTTAGGCCCTTTTCCAAAAACGCACGGACAAAAAAAATTTCGCTATCCTATTTTAGGTGTTTTCCGATTGAGCCCCAAGAAAGTTTTTGACCTGCTTCAGTTTTTTCCGAAAAAAAAAAAAAATTGTAAAAATTTCGTCCATCCCGCACATTGGGAAGAGTTTTGGACACTCGATTATAGTGATTTTCGAAAAAAAAAAAAAAAGCGAATTTTTTTTTTCAGTGCGCCTCCCTTTTACGCAGCGCCGGATTTTGTTAGTGTTCTAGGCTGCTCTACATTCGCCTAGACCAAAAAGACGTCTGAGCGCTTATTCAACTTTTGCATTCCAATTGATTATTGCACCTTTTTGCTACCATATTATAAGCCTTCCCACCCACATACATCCCGATGCTTGACCCCCGCAATCGCCCCCAAGCTTTTGAGAGTTTTGATTACAACGTTTATCACCGCCGGGTAAGAACGTAAGAATTTGAGATTTGTTGATTTGTGACCCCACCACCACCACTTCCTAGTAGTCCGAGGATCATATTTTTGTGTTTTCATTGCGCAACCATGGCAGGATCACCCGGACGGACGATTGGGAGAACCCAAACAAGCCCACATGATAAATTTCAAAAATGATGAGGACAAAAAGATGTGGTAAAAGATTTGGAGGCCATGGAGAAGATAGATGGCATTGAGAAGATAAACAAAGCTTGATAGCAAGTTTGATGAATTGCTCGTTTTTACAACCACCGGCTGCACCTATCGCCCCGAACGACAACCACGCCTTTCCGAATCAAGAGGACGAGCTCAAGGTTCTTTGAGCGTGAAAAATTGTGCATTGCCACGCTTGGTGTTCGGGTTTCGCCATCGCCCTTTGGTACCGAGGAGGATGATGAGTAATTATGAGGATGAGGTTGATAACATCGAACCACGGAACCACCAGACCACAACCACCAGGTCCCCACATGCAAATAATGGCAATATTAGGCTCCTCAGTAAGATCATGACCATCTCCCTAAACTGAAATTGAATATTCCACCATTTGAGGGTAGATATGTTCCTGATATATATCTTACTTGGGAGTTAGAAACGAACAAATTTTAATGTTTACAATATCCCGAGGAGAGTTTGTCGCCTTTGCCATTTGCGTTTTGGTGGTCCAACATTTAGATTATATTGCCAAATCTTGGGTTTTGAAAACTGCTATGCGTTGGGTTCCACCATATTATCAACGGAATTACTTCAAAATTGCACGCTTAAGACAAGGAAAAATTTTAAAGAATATTATCTTACAAACCTTGATTAGATGTGGTATTGTTGAGGAGAATGAAGCTATGCTTGCACGCTTTCGGTGGATTAAAAAAGAGATTCGACCATTCTAGACTATAAGGATTATAATAATATCACTGCTTATTCCATCTTGCTTGTAAAGTAACGGAAGTGCGGACCTTATCGCCCACTAACTTTTCCGAGTCATTTCATCATGGACACCACGGCATCATCTATTCCACCCACCATCACCTCCTTCGGCCACTCCAACCGTGATACAAGAAAGGGCAACCACCACTATCTGCCAGAGCCACCGGGCTGCAGAGCTCTTCTTCTTCCATGGCCAACAGCACACAAGTGATATTATTTGTTCGTAGAAGGGAAGAGGACATTTTAAAGAGAATGCAAATCCATGGGATGATTGAAGGAGGTGGGTATGAGTCCCATGACTATGATGAGGAGATTTTGGCCTATTACACATGAGGAACATGGAGATGATTCGATCATGAGACACAATCATCCAAGATGCCGGTATGAATGTTTAGTGTCAACGTGTTTTGAGGTGCAAAGGACAAGTCGAGCAAAATCGAGGCATAATTTGTTCCAAAAGGAGTTTGGAAGGAACGTTATTCGCCATCATAGATGGAGGAGTGCAACAACTTGGCTAGCATGGAGATGGTGGAGAAGCTATCTTCACCACAAGACCACATCCACATCCCTTTACATCCAATGGTTCAACAAGCAAGGTAAGGTAACACGACGTCGTGTGCATTTTAGTATCTCTACATATGCGATTATGTTGATTGTGATTTACCATGCAAGCATGTTCCGTTACTTGGTAACCATGGCAATTTGATAAAAATTCGAACCCATGGTAGAAACAATCAAGATACTCTTGTTCATAAGGATAAAATATTACTTGCTTCCTATGACTCCAGTCCATTTTGAAAGATGATATTAATAGAGCTAATAAAAAAAACAGAGAAAATAAGAGGAAAATCAGATTGGTAAAAGAATTTAAACATGAAGAATAATAAACCATCTAGTTGTTTCAAATTAAATTGAAAAGTGCATGTTTACTTGCCACCAAATGATATTGATGAGCTAGATTTTAGCAAATCTATTTGCTTTTTGTGCAAAGAGGTTATTTTATTCGAGGACGGGTTTTCCTTTTGGCCTCCGCACCAAATTTTGCAGAGTTCCCACGCCTTTCCACAAGACGGCCACCGGATTACCACCTATTCGAGGGATTGGCATCAAATTGATTTTAACCTGCATCATTACCCAACCGCAATACCGCACCAACCAGAGGAGAAAGGAGATTATGGCAAGTTGGGAGCTGCTCACAAAGGTTATATCGAATCCCTTAGTCCTTGTTGTCCTATTATTCTAGTGAAAAATGGTACCACGATGTGTTTGATTGTAGAGGCATCAAATATTACTATTCATCGCCACCCTATTCCTAGGTAGATGATATGCTTGATGAATTGAGGGTTTCACAATATTCTCCAAAGTTGTTTGGAGTGGATACCATCAAATTCGATGAAATTGGGAGATGAATGGAAAACAGCATTTAAAACTAAGTTTGGATTATATGAGTGGTTAGTCATGCCTTTGGGTTAACTAATGCACCTAGTACTTTCATGAGATTAATGAACGTTTTACGGCATTCATTGGACGATTTGTGGTAGTCTATTTTGATGATATACGATTTATAGCAAATTTTGAAGAAATTTGGAACATTTACGTTTGTTTTAATGCTCACGGATGCACGCTTGTTTGGTAATTGGGAAGTGCACCTTTTGAACCGAATGGTATCTTTTCTTGGCTATGTTGTTACCCATTGGAATTGAAGTTGAAAAGCCAAGATTGAAGTTATTGAGAGTTGGCCGGCCCAAAACGGTCACACAAGTGAGGAGTTTTTTGGCCTCGCTTGGTTTTATAGGCTTGGAGAGATTTCAGCACCATTGCTGCACCTCTCAACGAGCTTACAAAGAAGGATGGCCTTTTGTTTGGGGTACCGATGAAGAAGCCTTCACGGTATTGAAAGTTAAGTTGACACATGCCCTTTACTCCAACTTCCCGATTTTAATAAGACTTTTGAGCTTGAATGTGATGCTAGTGGAATTGGATTAGGGGTGTTTAACAAGATGGCAAACCTGTTGATACTTTTTCTAAAAATTGAGGGGCCTAGTCTGAATTACTTCTACTTATGATAAAGAATTATATGCTCTTGTTCGACTTTAGAAACATGGCAACATTATTTATGGCCCAAAGAATTTGTTATACATTCCGATCATGAATCTTTGAAACATATTAAAAGTCAAGCTAAACTGAATCGTAGACATGCTAAATGGGTTGAATTCATTGAGACTTTCCTTATGTCATTAAACACAAGAAGGTAAAGAAAATGTTATTGCCGATGCATTGTCTCGTCGCTATACTATGCTTTCACAACTTGACTTCAAAATATTTGGTTTGGAGACCATCAAAGATCAATATGCATGATGCTGATTTTAAAGATGTATTAGAATTGTAAAGAAGGAAGAACATGGAACAAGTTTGTCGTTAATGATGGATTTGTGTTCCGGTAACAAGCTATGCATTCCAAATAGCCCGCTTGCCTTTTGTTGTTGCAGGAGGCGATGGAGGACTAATGGGACACTTTGCGTGAAAGACGGGGAGGACCGACCAACATTTTTGGCCAAAGATGAGACGGGATGTTGAGCGTTTTATTGTCACCACTACATGTCAAAAAGCTAAGTCAGACTCAATCCTCATGGTTTGTATATGCCTTTGCCTCGCACTTAGTGTTCCTTGGGAGGATATATCATGGACTTTGTTTTGGGTTTACTTAAACAAAGAAGGAGGGATAGCAATTTGTTGTCGTGATAGATTCTAAAATGGCACACTTTATACCATGTCATAAAAGCGATGATGCCGTTAATGTTTGATTTGTTCTTTCGTGAAATTATTCGCTTGGGTGTGCCAAATACTATTGTTTCAGATCGTGATACTAAATTTCAGCCACTTTTGGGATGTTTATGGGCCAAGTTGGGGACTAAACCGCTTTTAGTACTACTTGTCACCCCCAAACCGATGGAAAACCAAGTAGTCAATAGAACATTGTCTACTATGCTTAGGGCTGTTTTAAAGAAAATAAAAAATGGGAGGAATGCTTGCCTCATATTGAATTTGCTTATAATCGCTCATTGCATTCTACTACTAAGATGTGCCCTTTGAAGTTGTGTATGGTTTTACCCTGCACCTATTGATTTGTCGCCTTCCATCTTCGGAGAAGGTTAATTTTGATGCTAAAGAACCGGTTGAATTGATTTTAAAATGCATGAGTTAACTAAGGAAAACATTGAGCGATGAATGCTAAATATAAACTTTGGAGATAGGGTAGAAAAATGTTGTGTTTGCACCGGAGATCTTGTTTGGTTACATTTATGTAATGATTTCCATTTGCTAAATCAAAGCTAATGCCACGGTTCTGGTCCCTTTAAGGTGTTGGAAAGAAAATGATAATGCATATAAACTTGACGCCGCAATTTTGGGGTTTCCCACTTTTAACATTGCAGATTTGAAGCCATATTTGGTGAGGAAGATGAACTCCGCCGAGGACACTTCATTTCAAGAAGGGAGGATGATGAGGACATCAAACCATTGTTACACCCACACCCCCCGCTATACAACCGGACCAATTACTAGAGTCACAAGACGCCAACTAAATTACGGTACTTTCCTTGGTAAAGATTCTAATGTTCATGAGAATATGATGCCTTTAAATTGGATACATTTGTTTTGCTTACAAATGAAGGGCCTAGCTTGGAGAAGGATGAACATTGGAGCAAGAAACACATGGAGTTGATGGCATGCTAAGGGGATCAAGAACGGAGTTACAAGTGATGATTTGGACTTAAGCCACCATAAGGAGTGGATGAAGCCTTGGACGAAATATACAAGATGCCACTTCAAATATTCGCCCATAGGCTATTCTAGGTGCAATTACCTTATTATTGGGCCAGCCCATGTAATTTGGAAATACATTAGTATAGGCTATTTTAGAGTCCGAGGTAAACAAGAGATAGGGTTAGTTTTCGACCTCCACCAAGGGCCACGAAATTCACCCTCTTCCTCCATATATACAGCCCTTAGGGCACCGCTTAGACTTGGGTTTTGTTTAGATCAAAAGTTCGCCATAGCTGCAACTTCATTGCTTGTGTTCAACGACTGCATAAAGCGCCATAGAACCCCACCTTGATCAATAAAGCTTTCATCTTATATTCGAATATCCAGATTGCAATCTCAGCTTTTTGCTTGTTCTTCGCTTGCTCGCAGGAAATAGACCTCGTGGTCGTTGATCGTGTTCCTGCGGTCAATAACCTCCTGAGTTGGTTTAGCGACATATATGCGCGACGCCTCGCACGCCGAGTCGGATCGCCAAAGTCGACTTCCACCAAAGCGAATCCACCATCTCATTGAAAGACGGACACCTTTGCTCTATCACAACTTCGCAGCATTTCGCTTGTGTTCAACCACTGCATAAAGGCGCCACGTAACCCCACCTTGATCAATAAAGCTTTCATCTTATATTTGCAATATCCGCATTGCAATCTCGCTTGCTTGTTCTTCGCTTGCTCGCAGAAAAGACCTTCGTGGTCGTTGATCGTGTTCGCAAGTGGTCAATAACCTCTCGAGTTTGTTTAGCGATTGTTAGGCGCGACGCCCTCTCGCACGCTCGTAGTCGGATCGCCAAAGTTCGACTTCCACCAAAGCGAATCCACCATCTCATCGAAAGACGGGACACCTTTGCCTCTATCAAGTGGTATCGATTTCCAGGTTCTCGTGAGATTTTACAGCTTTTTCATAGTTTAGATCGAGTCTGTTCTTCATACCTATAGTCCACTTTAAAAAGCCAAAAAAAATTAGGTTAGTTCATCCCATCCCAACCAATCTGAGCCTTTGCATAATCTTTTTCAGATTTGCTTTGTTGAATTTATGGTTGCATCGCCGTGTCAGGTTGCTGGTCTTAGCATCTAGTCTTTTAGAGTTTCGAGTTCTGCTCACAAAGTTGTCACGTTGCTTTGTTGATTGTGATGGGTACCTATGCAAGCATGTTCTTATTACTTGTAGACCATGGCAATTTGATAAAAATTCTGACACCATGGTAGAAACAATCAAGATACTCTTGTTCATAAGGATAAAAATATTACTTGCTTCCTATGACTCCCGATTCTATTTTGAAAGATGATATTAATAGAGCTAATAAAGCAAAACAGAGAAGAGTAAGAGCAAAATCATATTGTGGCAAAAGAATTTGAGCAACAAATGAAGCCTAATAATAAACCATCTAGTGTTGCTTCAAATTAAATTGAAAAGTGCATGTTTACTTGCCACCAAACTGATATTGATGAGCTAGATTTTAGCAAATCTGTTTGCTATGCTTTTGTGTGCAAAGAGGCATTATTTTCATTCGAGGATGTGCTTTTCCTTTTGCCTCCCGTCATTAACATTTTGCAGAGTTCACGACGCTCTTCCACAAGACGTCACCGGATTACCACCTATTCGAGGGATTGAGCATCAAATTGACTTAATTCCCGGCATCATTACCCAACCGCATGCCATACCGCACTAATCCAGAGAGACGGGAGATTATGCGCAAGACAGAGCTGCTCGACAAAGGTTATATACGCAATCCCTTAGTCCTTGTGCTGTTCCTATTATTCTAGTGCCAAAAAGGATGGTACATCACGATGTGTGTTGATTGTAGAGGCATTAATAATATTATATTCGTTATCGCCACCCTATTCCTAGGCTAGATGATATGCTTGATGAATTGAGTGGCTCTACAAGATTCTCCAAAGTTGATTTATGAGTGGATACCATCAAATTCGAATGAAATTGGGAGATGAATGGAAAACATCATTTAAAACTAAGTTTGGTTTATATGAATGGTTAGTCATGCCTTTGGGTTAACTAATGCACCTAGTACTTTCATGAGACTAATGAACTAAGTTTTACGTGCTTTCATTGGACGTTTGTGGTAGTCTATTTGATGATATACGGTTTATAGCAAATCTTGGAAGAACATTTGGAACATTTACGCGTGCTTTTAATGCTCTACGTGATGCACGCTTATTTGGTAATCTTGGAAGTCATTTTGCACCAATTTAGCATCTTTCTTGGCTATGTTGTTACTCCACAGGAATTGAAGTTGATAAAGCCAAGATTGAAGCTATTGAGTTGGCCGCAGCCCAAAACGGTCACACAAGTGAGGAGTTTTCTGGACTAGCTGGTTTCTATAGGCGCTAGAGAGATTTTAGCACAATTGTCGACCTCTCAATGAGCTTACAAAGAAGGATGTGCCTTTTGTTTGGGGTACCGCAGGAAGAAGCCTTCACGGTATTGAAAGATAAGTTGACACATGCCCTTTACTCCAACTTCCTGATTTTAATAAGACTTTGAGCTTGAATGTGATGCTAGTGGAATGGGATTAGGAGGTGTGTTATTACAAGATGGCAAACCTAAGTGATACTTTTCTAAAAATTGAGTGGCCTAGTCTGAACTATTCTACTTATGATAAAGAATTATATGCTCTTGTTCGGACTTTAGAGACATGGCAACATTATTTATGGCCCAAAGAATTTGTTATACATTCCGATCATGAATCTTTGAAACATATTAAAAGTCAAGCTAAACTGAATCATAGACATGCTAAATGGGTTGAATTCATTGAGACTTTCCTTATGTCATTAAACACAAGAAGGGTAAAGAAAATGTTATTGTCGATGCATTGTCTCGTCATTATACTATGCTTTCACAACTTGACTTTAAAATATTTGGTTTGGAGACCATCAAAGATCAATATGTGCATGATGCTGAATTTAGCGATGTATTGCAGAATTGTAAAGAAGGTAGAACATGGAACAAGTTCGCCGTTAATGATGGATTTGTGTTTCGCTCTAACAAGCTATGCATTCCATAGCTGCTCGTCTTTTGTTTGCAGAGGCGCATGGAGGAGGACTAATGGGACACTTTGGCGTGAAGAAGACGGAGGATATACTTGCTACACATTTTTTGGCCAAAGATGAGACGGATGTTGAATGCTTTGTCGTCATCGCACTACATGTCAAAAAGCTAAGTCACGACTCAATCCTCATGGTTTATATATGCCTTTGCTCGCATCTAGTGTTCCTTGGTAGGATATATCTATGGACTTTGTTTTAGGTTTACCTCAACAAAGAAGGAGGGATAGCATATTTGTGTCGGATAGATTCTAAAATGGCACACTTTATACCATGTCATAAAAGCGATGATGTCAGTTAATGTTGCTGATTTGTTCTTTCGTGAAATTATTCGCTTGCATGATGTGCCAAATACTATTGTTTCGATCGTGATACTAAATTTCTTAGCCACTTTTGGAGATGTTTATGGGCTAAGTTGGGGACTAAACTGCTTTTAGTACTACTTGTCACCCCAAACCGATGGATAAATCAAGTAGTCAATAGAACATTGTCTACTATGCTTAGGGCTGTTTTGAAGAATAATAAGAAAATGGGAAGAATGCTTGCCTCATATTGAATTTGATTATAATCGCTCATTGCATTCTACTACTAAGATGTGCCCTTTGAAATTGTGTATGGTTTCCTACCGCACCTATTGATTTATTGCTTCTTCCATCTTCTGAGAAGGTTAATTTTGATGCTAAAGAACGCTCAATTGATTTTAAAATGCATGAGTTAACTAAGGAAAACATTGAGCGATGAATGCTAAATATAAACTTGCTGGAGATAAGGGTGGAAAACATGTTGTGTTTGCACCTGAGATCTTGTTTGGTTACATTTATGTAAAGATAGATTTCTAATTTGCAAATCAAAGCTAATGCCACGGTCGATGGTCCTTTAAGGTGTTAGAGAAAATAAATGATAATGCATATAAACTTGAGCTACCGCAGATTTTGGGGTTAGTCCCACTTTTAACATTGCGATTTGAAGCCTTATTTGGGTGAGGAAGATGAGCTCACGAGGACGATTTCATTTCAAGAAGGGAGGATGATGAGGACATGAATACCATTGTTAACCCACAGCCCCATACATATACGGACCATTACTAGAGCTCACAAGACGCCAATTAAATTACTGTGTACTTCCGCTTTGGTAATGATTCTAATGTTCATGAGAATATGATGTCTTAAATTGGATACATTTGTTTTGCTTACAAATGAAGGGCCTAGCTTGGAGAAGGATGAGCATTGGAGCAAGAACACGATGGAGTTGATGGCATGCAAGGGGATCAAAACGGAGTTACAAGTGATGATTTCAGACTTTGAAGCCACCATAAGAGTGCATGAAGCCTTGGACGAAATATACAAGATGCCACTTCATAATATTCGTCCCATAGGCTATTCTAGGTGTAAGCGCCCATGTAATTTCGAAATACTTAAGTATAGGCTATTTTAGAGTCCGTATGTGTGGGGAAACAAGAGTAGTTGGTTTCGACCCCACCCTCAAGGGCCACGAAATTCCTCCTTTTCCCCATATATAGCCCTTAGGGCGCTTAGACTTCGGTTTTGTTTAGATTAAAAGTTCGCCATACTGCAACTTCGCATTTCGCTTGTGTTCAACGCACTGCACAAAGCGCCACGTAACCCCACCTTGATCAATAAAGCTTTCATCTTATATTCGCAATATCCAGATTGCAATCTCAGCTTGCTTGTTCTTCGCTTGCTCGCAGGAAATGACCTTCGTGGTCGTTGATCGTGTCTGCTGCGGGTCAATAACCTCCTGAGTTGGTTTAGCTGACATAAGGCGCGACGCCCTCGACGTCAGAGTCGGATCGCCAAAGTCGATTTCCACCAAAGCGAAATCCACCATCTCATCGAATACGGACACCTTTGCTCTATCGTAAACGAGAGAATCACTCAATCAAGAAGGAATCGATCACACAAGTGCTAGATCAAGATACACACATGAGATCCACAAGATACATAGTCAACTTGGGTAAGGATACAACGGAACTGCTCATCTCCAAAAGGAGGCCTTGATGTTCTTCCCTAAAGAGGGGTCTTGAATCGCTTGGGGATCTTTCTCCAAGAGGTCCCGAGCTCCAGGAGAAGTAACCAAGTGGATGAGCAAAGGCTCACACAAATATGAGCTAATCCAATGCTAAGTCTCAAAGTGAGGAGAGGGGTCCTATATATAGAGTCTGGGCAAGGGGTACATGGCTCAGCCCAACACACGCATTAAAGCGCTGCCGGATGATCCGGACGGGGTCCGATGATCCGGTTGGTCCGATGATCCGGCAGGGACCTTGGATGAGCCGGACGGCCGGCTGATGGTCGCGAGGGACCGGATGTCCCGGTGGTCCGGACGTCCGGCGGGTCCGGATGATCGGACGAGACCCGATGGTCCGCTCGGGAGAGCTTCGTCTTTCGGCGTTGAAGCCGGATCGCTCCGGACCGGGACCGGATCATCCGGCTCGTCTGGATCGTCCGCTCGTCCGGATGATAGAGGCAAAGGTGTCCGCCTTCGGCGAGATGGTGGATTTCGCGGTGGAAGTCGACTTTGACGATCCGACTACGAAGCGGCGAGACGCCGCGCTTTAGCAATCGCTAAACCAACTCCGAGAGGTTATCACCACCGGAGCATCGATCAACTCCGACCACGAGGGTCTATTTCAGCGAGCAAACGAAGAACAAGCAAGAAACTGAGATTGCAATCTGATATTGCAATATAAGACGTAAAGCTTTATTGATCACGGGGTTCGTGGACGCTTTGTCCGTCGCTGAACACAAACGGCACGCGGTTGCAGCTATGGCGTAACTTTTGATCTAAACAAACCCAAGGAAAAGCTACTAGATGGATCTACTTATAGGAGCAAGGGGGGCCAAGGAGATGGGAGAACGTCCCAAGGCAGCCTAAAACTAACCCTAGGTCGTACAAGGTCAATGGGCCCAAGTGAGGTGACGAACACCTTTGGACTTGTAGTTTGACTCGGATTCTGTGCAGCGTCAGATTGTTTCGTCCACAACTCAACGCTCCGACGGCTTTTAAGGTGATTCCAACTGTGATGGAAAGAGCATGAAATCTACTTTCCAACAAAAAAGAATCACCCAATTGGAGTCCGTATGAAAAGTTGTTGTTTTGAGTCAGGTATGTCTGGCAGTCCGAATCTGAATCCAGAACGTGAGAGACTTGGACTCTATCTTCTTGGCCCAAAAGTAACGTGAGAAGACTTTTTGAACAGCACCTAAACTTCTCCTTTTCCCTTATCTTCATATGTGGATTGTATAAATGTCCCATACACCTGCAATTAGACAAAACACAAAAGTATGTGAAGTATTTTTGTTCGATAACATAAATATATTATTGAATAGTTTGCACTAGAAATCACCGACAAATATGCATGTATGCAATATTTTTGGTCTTATCCAAGGTAGTCATGTCCTCATCACCGGATCGTCCGCCTCTCTGCTTTGTTGCTTTCTTTCTCCGCCTTTCATGCATGCCTTCCGCTCTGCTTCTCCTCGCTTCCTAGCATCTTCATGGTCGACTCCTTGGTGCCCGAGTATGCATAGAGTTTCCGCTTGAGGTAGTAACCATGTCTCATGTGAATCAAGGAGAGTTGTGAGAGGAGTGATGTCACCTGGTTTCAAGAGCTCTTGCACGTGCTCGAGTCATCGGTCCTTGTGGTGTTGTAGGTGTTGATGTAGAGTCCATGGGATGATGGAAGGATGCTCCTGCATCAATTATGTTGCTTATAGACATTAGCCCCTCGAGGGACAAAAGTACCTTTCGCAGATGCTCTATGATCCGGCAATCTCATTTGGTCAGAATCAAGAAAATCCAAAGGCTATATGCCTTATTCTCCTTATTTTCAACGGATGGCATGCTGTAACTCATAGTGCGAAAGCCAAGAATAAAAGTGCATTCCTGGCATTATTCAATATATATGTGGAAACGATATCTTCTTTAGAGGACAAGAAATTTTGGGGCAATCCGCAAAAGCGATGAGAAAATGAAGTACTTTCAAGGACTGCCATAGAAAGGACAGATGTTCACTAAAACGTGATAATTTTGTCATTCTGAGTCCGTGGTGACCCATAAGTATTAAACTGCTCAAGCGAAGCACGCCAATCTAAAAATACTCGCCTATGTAAGGAGGCCCGAGTACCTCAAATTCAGCCTTAAGCAGGACTTTTGGCCCTGAAAGTCAAAGAACATGATTCATTGCTGTTTTTCGACAAGTTTCAACCCATTGGCACTTCCTTTGAAGGAAATTCGAGATTATGTTGCTTATAGACATTAGCCCCCGGTAGGGACAAACGATCTTTTCGCAGATGTTCGATAGAGGCGAGGTGTCCCGATCTTCGATGAGATGATAACTATCGATTTGGTGGAGACAACTTTGACGATCCGACTACAAACGCGCACGACGTCGCCTTAGCAATCGCTAAACCAACTCCAGAGGTTATTGACCACGCCGAGCACAATCAACTCGACCACGAAGGTCTATTCCTGCAAGCAATCAAGAACAAGCAAGATATGATAAAAGCAATCTGAATATTGCGAGAATGTATGAAGTATTGATAAAGGTGGGGATCCGTAAGCGGTCTTGGTCTGGTCGTTGGACACAAACGGCACACGGTTGCAATGGCTAACTTTAACTAAACAAATCCCAAGCAAAAAGCTACTAGATGGATCTACTTATATAGGAGCAAGGGGTGACGGCCAAGGAGGTGGGAGAACGTCCCAAGGCAGCCTAAAACTAACCCTAGGTCGTACAAGGCCAATGGGCCCAAGTGGAGGTGACGTAACACCTTTGGACTTGTAGTTTGACTCGGATTCTGGTGCAGCGTCATATTGTTTCGTCCACAACTCAACGCTCCGGACGGTTTTTAAGGTGATTCCAACTGTGCTGGAAAGAGCATGAAATCTACTTTCCAACAAAAAAAGAATCATCCAATTCGGAGTCCGTATGAAAAAGTTGTTGACGTTT
>JAHHZJ010005290.1:0-13332 GCA_021437245.1 Aegilops speltoides | reverse complement strand
GTAACAAAGAATTCGAGAAAGGAGGACAAAGACCCAAAGGAAAGAAAGCTGAAGAAATGGTACCCGCCGGATAGTTGCCATGAGATCGGCCGGTGGGCGCTGGTCCGAGGATGTGCCTGAGGTCCTCTGGACCGTAACAAGAAGTACTTGCCCCTGTAGTTCGCTCCACGCCGAGCCGCAAGGGAAGACGATGTTCTCCTCCGTGATCTGAAGCGAAGCTCTTCCGCCGCCGGATTTCTCCTCTTGGTGCCTCCGCTCCTTCCCTTCCCGGTCTTTGGCCATAAGCGGCAGCGGCGCAGGGAAGGGGGATGAGGGTCCCACGACGCCATGACGAAAAGAAACAAATGGAGGAGGTGCGGAGGCGGAGCGAGAGGGTTTTCTGGGCGGAGGAAGAAGAAGCAATGAAAGCAATGGAGGGGAACTGCTACCGCTTCCTCCGCTTTTATGGGGAAGTGGGGGGGCGCTGCCCGCTTCTCATTAAGGGACGGGCACGCCCTATCCCACGGCGCCGCAATCGGGCGCTGGCCGCTGCACGGGAAGGCGGCAGAGGCGGAAGTGGATTCGACGCGCTGCAGGCTTCAGGCGCCTGCAGACGCTTTTGGCCTGGCCTAACAGCGCCGCACCGTAGGGCGGCCCAGTTCCGGGCTCCTCGCGTGCAGCTAAGGTAGGGGTACTCAAGACTTAACTTGTGCACGGGCAGCCCCAGCCCCCGCAGCCTAGATCCATCAAATGCTTGCCGAGACCATCTCCGCTTCCACACCAAGCCGCTCAAGAACAAAGTATATAAGATAGAAGCTCAAGACCCGCAAGAGGAGCTTGCCGGAAGGCCATTCCAGCTCAAGGCTACATTACTCTCGCAGATCCCCATGAGAGGAGCCTGCCGAGGACTAGAAGATCACATCACGAAGACACGCTGCGCGCTACGCTTCGGGCGAGGACCCGGGAGCGTAAGTCACAGAGTCCGACAAGCCCCGGCCCGCAAGATAAGGCCCTGCAAGGTACTTGCCGGGAGGGCTATGCTACGCGTTCGACTCCAGCTCATTCGCCCACGCCGCGCTCCACTTTCTCCAGAGACGCTGGGCGGTGGTCTGTGCCGCATGAGGAATGCGGTGGCACTCCACGGTGGTGGCTTCAGCCGTGGCGAAAGGAGACGAATGGCGGAGCTTTTGAGGGCGACGGCGACGGCATTTAATGCTCTTGTCCCTCTCGTCAAAAGTAGGTAGAATCCATCGTAGCTTACATCGCTCCCGCACCGCTCCAACTACCACCACTTTTACGCTTACCCCACCACGCTGACACTGCCGTGACACCCTTGCCCTATAAAAGGAGGCCCATGCACAACGAGAGGAGGTTCCATGATCGCTACTCGCGAGGGATCATTCGCCACTCGCGGAAGGTTCAACCTCCGCAACTCTAGCGCTCGATTCGCCGGTTTCACACACCACTCCACCGCTTGCTCGCATTCTTGAGCAAGATCTAATACAACACAATGCAGCAAAGAGGGTTTTACGCGACCATCGCGCTGCCGTGGGTAAAATCTCCGGCATCGCCTGATCTCGCCTCCGCAGCCTCCGCCTGCATCAACACACAAAGGCCCCTGCCTCATAGGTGCCGCGCCACCCATCGGCCGCGATAAGGGGATTGGAGGAGGTGCTGCTCACACAATGAGCTAGTGAAGCTCCAAGCGGGGGATATCTCCTCCGCCTTCATGATCCCTTGCTCGAGCGCCGGCCACCTACCAAGGTGGGAAGAAGCTGAGGCTACCCCAAGTCCCAACAAAGGATAGCGGTATGTTTCACCTATCTCGATGAGGGGACTCGGATTTCCAATACATCCGCTTCTCGCTGGCCTCGGAGTTCTACTGACTCAGCCCATCACCCACGCCGCCGTCCCCCGCATATCAGGCTACGAGCTCTTTATGAGCTATTCCTCGGGCATCGAGCCCCATTTTGCACCGTGGAAGAGGTTGTTCGCTCGCACTTCGCTTCACGAGGGATCTATATATCAAGTGGGCGGCGCCAAATATGGCGCATTGCCGGACCGGATACCCATCCGTACTTTAAGAAGGCGCCAAGACGGCCTTCGGAGTGGTTTTACATGTAAGACGCCCGCCGCCGACCTCACCGGATTAGCCTCCCCGAGTTCGGCTCCTCAAGAAACGCCACCGGCGCCTGCGAGCCCTGCTTGGAGGAAGACAAGAGCTGCCCATTATCCGATGGGTCAATAAGATTATCGCCCATTTCGATTGACCATGATCGGAATCATGGCAACGTGCATCAAGCGGGAGTACACCATCGCAATACAGTGGGCCACCCCATGTGGGATTTCAACGGGAGGACGACGCCACTCCGCCACGGCCGCAGGGACCGGATTCACCGAGGACTCGTGCAGATCCCGTCCGCCTATACAAGGGGGAAAAGGAGGATTTCTTCAATCTAACCCCGTGAATGGGTTTTCCATGAACAACCCTAGACGCGGGTGTTTAACATTTTTAAGGGCTCAACCCATGCTTTCGTTTAGGCTTACATTATATCTTCTGCGCAGAACTACGCCGACTGTGGAGGACACGATAAGTCCGCTCGCAACCTCGAGGATCCAGAGATCCCAAGATCCGCCTCCAAGAGGATCCGGATATCAAGGTGGAGCTGATCGACGGGTGTTTCTACCAGCTCAAGATGGACAATGCTTAGGTCGCCATTACAGCCGACTACCCTGATCAGTAACCGCTTCCGTGATCGGATCGAGGTCCGACACCATTATCTCTTCCTTGCCCATTTCGACCTTCGCGAACGATGGTGTTTTACAGAAGCGCCTTTCAAGGCGGAAGCGAGCTCAGGCGGTCGACCAACAAAGGTCAGTCCCGACCAGCAAAGGAAAAGGAGCGCGGTATGGATCAAACATCGCCGCAAAGGTATAGCTCAGATAAATTTTCGAGCAACGCTCCTAGGAAGCGCCTCGAGTGCTCGATCTTTATAGAGAAAAAGCGCTCACGGATCAAGGGCGAGAGGTTGTCGATCCAACCCATACCAGCTGTGCTCCAGTACCGCCCGAGGGGGGAGGCAAGCGCAAGGCGCTGGACGGATACTCTCCACCGAGAATGCCGACAGATCGCTCCGCCACCAAGTCTCGAGGTGGAGAGCGCCATGAACCACAGCGCCGGACAAGAGCCAGGAAGCGTGCTTTCCCCGAGGCATTGGACGCTTTTAACGCAGGGGACGCAGACTGCCGCTCAAGACGGATTTACCCGAGCCACGGAGCAAAGATGTAAAAGATATATGTAAGGGAATTTAATGGTTATTTATGCCAAGAGCTCTCGAGACTTAAAGTAGTTATGTTAACTGATTTAAGGATCATTTGAAACGCAGTTTACCGAGAAGAATGCCCACTGTCTCAGAGCTGCAAGAATGCAAGGCCCAACTTGAGGCCGACTTGCCGTCAGCAGAGGAAACACAGAGACCCTCCTAGTAACACATTTTTATTAATAAATATAAGCACTGCAGGCGGCGTATGCCAAGCAAGTCTAATAATGACAGGCCGCCGACAAGATCCCGACAGTAAGACCATCGCGCCACCAAGGTCGATGAGGGTGCTGAATAGGTGCAGAGAGAGGAACAACCTCAGATGCCAACGCCAAGCTCGAGAAGAGCTGAAGGCTCGAGCCGGCTGTCCGGCTCATCAAGGAGAATCAGCTTGCCACGGCATTTATAGTAAGTGCTTGAGCGACTTTGAAAAGAAGAGTTCGGGCGAGGAAGTAAATTGACATGATATGTCTTGTAGGTATACTCACAAGTCGCCTCGCGGAGGAGATGCCCATATCAACGGGTGATCAACTTCCCGAAGTTGTTCAACCGCCGAACGAAGTTCGGCAGTCAATGAGCGGCGCTGCCTGTGCTTTATGGCCAGCCCTCTCCCTACCCGAGGTCCTTGGGGAGCTCAAGGAGAAGCTTTCAGTGGAGTGCGGCCTGCTTAGGAAGATTTCGCTTGCCGTCAAGGTGCTAGGGAGGTTTGGGCCATGGTGAAGACGCTACTATAAGAAGGCGGATCCCAACCACATGGCCGGTTGGACCGTGGGGCCCGAAGGGAAGGAGATCCCGTGAGTTTAGTATATAGTCAGTAGAGTTGGTGCTAAATTTTCCAACGGGATCAGAATTAGACAGCCTCGTTAGACGGTATTGAGGAGGAATACAATCAAGAATTTGACAATGTATTTTAAAATGACATGTGAAATGCCTTCTCGCGATTGTAGATCGCTTGTCTTTGCCGACCTTTTCGCTTCAACCTCGACCCTAGAGTCTCGAGTGTGTCCGAATACCTTCTTGGTTAAGGAACAACCGAGGTATGCATGGAGACCAGCGAGGGGTCATTAGGGCTTTATCGCATAAGTGCCCAACTAGTTATGTTATATTACATGGTTAGTAAGAAACATCTTCCAGGAGAATAGTTCAATGGGTTCTTTTCTCGAGGCATGCCCTAAAGTGCATGTCCTGACCGCTAAAAGAGCAGTGGAAACATCTGGGGCGATAAATAAGTAGGTAAAAATCATCTTCAAGTCACCGAATCAATATTCCCTTAAGAACGCTTAGCTCGCTTCACCCACCGAGGTACACATCCGCCTAACCCGGCAAGAATAATCGCAGAGGTGCCCTTTACCTCCTAGCCAACAATCGGGAACGAGGGTAAGCACAGAGCCAGCAACCCAGCTTGGCCAAAACTTAAGTCATATCGATGCATGTAATGGTGAGTAAAAGGTACATGTGGAAGCTTGACACATGTGCTAGGCATGAAGCCCTTAAAATTAAGCTGCCGGAAAGGAAGCCCCCTGTGTATAATGAGTGCGGATGGCACATCAAGTGTATGCGTAACAATGCGGAAGTAGGCCCTGAGGGGCTTTTTAGTAAAAAGGTTAGGGAAGAAAGAGAAACAAAAGACAGCTGAAGTGTAAAAATTTGAACGGAGGAAGGGGACGAACTCTTAGTCCGCGCTAGGCATAGAATCTTCGGATGCGGGCTGCGCTCCATGGGTTCGCTTGAGTCGCTTATCCGACGATCTCGTAGACGGTACGCTCCGGCGGTCGACTTGATCGACAATGAAGGGGCCTCCCATTTGGGCTTAAGCTTGTCCTTTTTTCTTGTCCGCAGCGAGAACTAGTTCGCCAACGCTGTAAGTCTTGGCCAAGATTGCTTTTGATATCTTCGGCCTCGTCCGATAGAATGCGGAACGAGCCTTGGCGACGCCGTTTTTCCTCCAATGTATCCAAGCTGTCCCGCCGATCCAGCTCGGCCTCTTTCTTCGACATGCGCACTCGAGGTGAGTCATGAATAATGTCGCAGGCGACTGCTTCGCCAGATACCATCAAAAATGGTGTGAATCCAGAGTACGGTTAGGCATTGTCCGCAGCCCCTGAGTATGGAGTCGAGCCCTCAACCCAAAGGCGGTCGAATTAGTAAGTGACCGCACTAGTCCGGTTTAATGCCGCCATTATTAGACCATTTGCTCGCTCCACTTGACCGCTGGTTTGAGGATGATAGATCAAGCGTAGTCGAGCTTGATGCCCATATTTTTGCACCATGACTTAACCTCGCCGGCCGTGAAGTTCGTGCCGCTTGTCGGTGATGATGCTGGGGACTCCTTAACGTGTACCACCCCGGATATAAAGTCTATCACCGGTCCGGACCGCTGTTGACCGGTTTGGCCTCTATCCATTTGGTGAATTTATCCACCATGACCAATAGGTACCTTTTTCTCGTGGGTTCCCCTTTAAGGGTCCAACCATATCAAGCTCCCTGCACCGAACGCCGTGTAATGGGTATAGTTTGAGGGCGTGGCGTGATATGGTCTCGATTAGCAAAGAGCTAACAACCCACGATCTCCGATTAAGTCCCGGCATCCGCCCGCCGCGGCCAATAAAATCCTCAGACGGAATGCCTTTCCTACAAGGGCCCGCTGCTGCGCAGTGTCCGCTTAGTCCGCATGAATTTCAGCCAGAGGTTTCGCTTCTTCCTCTTGGAGATACACCTTTGAAGGACTCGTTGTACTTTTTTATAAAGTTCTCCTCATGGACCTTGTAGGCTTTCGATCACGGACTATGCATGGGCCTCATTTTGGTCTTCGGAAGTTCCTGTCTAAGCAGATAGGCTAGAATAGTTCCGCCCATGGGGCAATTACGCCATTATGTCGAATGAAGGTGTTATGTCATCGTCGAATCGCCGTGAGCCGGTTGTTTCGGGTTTGTCATTTCCGGATTCTTCCCATAGTACGGATGGCTTGAAGAGCCGCTCCAGAAGATATTTGAGGGACAGCCACGCTTTTATCCGAGCGTACAAGACGCTTCGGCTGCTTGGTTATTTTCTGCCACGGATGGAATTCAAGTCCTTCAAACCGAGCCGACATTTTAAGGACAACATTGCGATATGCTGCCATTTTCGGATCCTGGCGCCAAAGTCTCCGCTTATTTGGGATATTGCAAGGTTTGAATCTCACACCTCTAGGCATTGAATGCCCACGGAGATTGCCATCCGAGACCATGTAGGAGGGCCTCAGATTCGCCGCGTTGTTGGAGTCCGGTACATTATTTGAAGTACGATGGACTCGGTCCCTGGCTGGGGATGTCAGACGACGCCACTTTCATCCGCCAACATTTTGGAGCCGCAAGCGTATGGTCCATTGAGTATGCGCCATACTTTTAGGAGTTCGTCTTCATTCGGCATTTAAGTCAGCCAAAACTTGTGACTTTATAGCTCGCCAAGGTTTGTAAGTTATATCGAATGGTAAGAGCTCAATGGCCCATTTTGCAATCCTGCCTGCTATGCCGCGTTATTTATGATGTCATTGAGTGGTACTGAGGCCACGTTATCGAACACTCTTGAAAGTAGTGCTCGAGCTTCCGGATGCCATGAACACCGTGACTACGCTATCTTCCGATAGTGTGGGTAATGGGACTTGAGTGAGTTAACACAAGGATACATAATACATCGGTTTTTGAAGAGGGAATTTATGCCCTTCTGCTCTTCATTCGACGACGAGTACCGCTTACGACTTGATGCGTTGTTATGATGTATAACAACATTGGTTCGCCCGATTGGGTGCAGCCAGACCGGATTTGTTGCCAATATGGACTTTATTTCTTCGAGTCCCAGAAGGTAGCATCCGCCCACTGGTGTTCGTCGCATACCGAGGAGGCGATAGAGGGCAATGCCTTTTCTCCTAGACGGAGATAAAGCGCTTAAAGCTGCCACGATCCCGTTAATTTTGTATTTGTTTGAGGTCTTTTGGAATGTCCAACCGTGATAGAGCTCGGATTTTAGCCAGGTTTGCTTCAATTCTCTACCGGATACAATGAAGCCCAAAGAGCTTTCCGTACCGGTACAATCAAAACACATTTTTCCGGATTCATCTTGATGTCATATGCTCGAGGTTGTTGAACGTGAGCCTCAAATCGCCTACTAGAGTTTCGACGCAGTTTGTTTTGACGACCACGCCGCTCACGTATGCCTCGACGCTTTGCCGATCCGGTAGCCGACATGTTTGAATCATGCGCGATATGTTGCGCCAGCTTTTAAGTCCGGCGGCATCGTGTTGAAGCGTAATGGTCCGTATGGAGTGATGAATGCCGCTAGGCTTGGTTCGCTTCCGCCATCTTGATTTGATGGTAGCGAGTATGCGCCGAGGAAGCACAACGAATCGTGTTCGCGGTAGCATCGATAATTTGGTGATGGGAGGAAAGGGATCCTTTGGGCAAGCCTTTATTGAGGTCTTTAAAATCGACGATAGGCGCCAGTGATTTGTCCTTCTTGGTACCATTACCGATTTGCTAGCCAATCCGATGTTTGATATCTCTAATGAATCCGCTCCAATAGTTTGGCTAGCTCCTTCCCATTGTCTCTGCCTTTTGGGTTCGGAAAATCGTCAAGAGCCTGTTTGACCGCTTTGAATCCTTTTTAGGATGTTTAGGCTGTGTTCGCCAATCATGGGATTCCGGCATGTCCAAGGATGCTAGGCTAAATGTCCCAATTTTCCGGGAATTCGCAACAGGCAGCCGCCTACCTCGGGTTTAATTGTGCCCCAATGGAGGCCGTTTTGTTGGGTCCGCTGGATGGACCTCGAATTTCACTATTTCATCTCGCTGGTTTGAAGGAGGTGGACTTGGATCTTTTATCAAGTATCACATCGCCCCTGCTTATCCGTGAGAGCGCAGCTGGTGAGTTCTTCTCGCCGCTAGGGCTCCTTGATAGTGCCTCCGTGGCTAAGTGCGCTGTCTTGTTTTCGGCGCTGAGTGCTATGTCCGGATCACTAGCGAGAGTGATTATTCCGCCGCCTGCATTTTGAGCTTCATATACCCGTAATGGGGTACGGCTTGAAAATTGTGAATGCCTCCCGCCCTAATATAGCGTGATATCCGCGTTGAACGGGCCACTTGGAATGTGACTTCTTCAGATCAGAATTATCCGCGAGCCTAACACCACATCGAAGTGTGATTTTTCCGTGCAGCGCTTCCTGGCTAGGGATTATTCCTCCAAGGTTGTGCTGTCGCCAATACGGCTCCAATCGATTTCCATTTTTGAAGAGTTTCATAGATGAGGTTTAATCACGCCGCCATCCATGAGGACCTTTGTAAGTCGAAAGCGCCCACTATGGGACTAAGCACCAAAGGCCTGGTGCTCGGGCTGTTCGAATTTAGGTTCGCCCGGCGCTGAAGGTGATAGCGTGTTGCTCCATGGATTTGCTGTTTACTTGGTAGACTTCGCGAGGTCGCTGATTGTTCGCTTTTGCATATTGTTTGATGCGAAGGTCTCAAGATCGCTGATACTGCATCGGTATTGTTGGAGTGGTTTTCCGGCTAAAAGCTCTCGCCACTTTTGGCCACCTGCCGTAATATCCAACATGCTCAAGGCTATGTGTTGGGATGGCTCCGCCTATACTATGAAGCTTACGGGTCCATTGAGCCATCCTCCAAAGACGGTTTCGCGTCTTTATGGGGTTTTTGCTTTTTGGTTTTTGCATCCGGGGCCCGAGGTGATGCACCCTTTGTTGCGGATCGGGTTGTGTTCGGGCCGGATTATCCCAAAATTGGTTTTCGGTTTTCCGGAACTCTCCATCGCACAAGATTCCGCATTATGGACGCCAGATCGGTAAAGTGCATAATTTTACGACGGCCGATGGCGCTCAATATTCCCTTGTCCGCAATTATTGCAAAAGATTGAGATTATGCTTCTCTCGGTAGTCCTTTATCCTGCCCATAACCAGGAGGAATCGCCCAAGAGTGATGTATCGCTTCATGGCTCTTGTCAGATTAGAGATAGATCGATATGTCCGGGCGGTGGTGGACTAAAATCCGGATCCCTGCCCATCTTGGGGCTTAAAGGCCGAGGAGTTTCAATTCGAAGCTTTGATTGCTGAACACGATCCAATGAGTCCGAACGATGCATGATTTTAAGTTCAATGCTCGGTCGGAGTCCGCCCCTCCGCGAAATCCGCATGACGGGTTCGGGAATCCGGACGTGACTAATTTTCAATATAGGCGAAGAGTCGCCAGATTGCTCCTCTACCATCGCGACGCAGGGTGGCCCGGGAGATTTAATCTCTCGATCGGTTTTAAGCCCAATCGATCAGTAGTCCGAAGCGACTCCTGTGGCGGCGATGCGATCCAAGAGCTCGCTGATGATGAGAGTCTATTAGATCCAGCCGCCGAATTCCGAGCTGACGGGAGATTGCTTTTGATGACTTGGGAAGTCATTGTCGGCAAAGGCCGGACAAGCGGTCATAAGAAAACCGCTTAGTCAGATAGTTTGGCCGCGGCCAAGGCCCTTTGGCGTAAAAATACCATCTTTGAAGACGGTGGAGGCATCCTTCCTATCGGTGACGACACGTGGAACTCTCAATGAAAGCACCAATGTCGGTGTCAAACCGCGGATCTCGTAGGGGGTCCCAACTGTAGCGCCTAGGCGGATGGTAACAGAGACAAGGGACACGAAGTTTTACCTGTGTTCGGCCCTCTCGATGGAGGTAAAACCCTACGCCCCGCTAGATTAATATTGATGATATGGGTAGTACAAGAGTGGATCTACCACGAGATCAAGGAGGCTAAACCCTAAAGCTAGCCTATGGTATGATTGTTGTAATGTATGTTGTGTCCACGGACTAAAGCCCTCCGTTTATATAGACACCGGAGGAGGCTAGGGTTACACGAGTCGGTTACAATGGTAGGAGATCTACATATCCAGATTGCAAGCTTGCCTTCCACGCCAAGGAAAGTCCCATCCGGACACGGACGGAGTCTTCAATCTTGTACTTCAGAGTCTTGGAGTCCCGGACGATGATAGTCCGCTGTCCGACACCCCAGTCCAGACTCCTCAGTATATATAGCCCGACTCGCTCGGTGTGATCGAGGGAACAACTCGTGGCATCGAGATGCATAATCGCCGGCTAGCTAAAGAACTCCTTGGGACCGAAAGTTCAAATCGGTTGCACCGAGGTTGAAAACCTAGATCGACTTTAGTGATCTCTGATATGACCGAAATGGAAGAATCGGTCAATCGAAATGCACAAAGAAGTTTTGAAAGTTTAAGTCTATGACTTAATCGGGACTCCGAAAGTGCTCCTCACACGTAGTGGTTCGAATCAAACTTGATCAAATTTTGTGATGTAGCATGAATAGAGTTTGAGACAAGAAAAGCATAGATAGCTAGAGAAGTTTCTTAGGCATTCTTGTCCATCCACTTGGCAAGAGAAAAAGAAACCAATCAATCAAAGCAACAAGTGGATGTTCTCGAATGAGTAAAATATGCAACCAACATGCTCACACAATAAAATGGCAAATGAAATATGTGGCAAAGCATGCACAACCAATTCTAGCATCTATCATAATTGGCGATCGACTAGGTCATCTATGTATGAGTATATTGACTTAGGAGTCAAATGAGAACATCTCGATCATAGGTCATACTCATCGCTTAAGCTCAAGGGGTTACCACTTTTACATAATGCATTGATGTGTTCACACCATTAGAGTTGCTTTGACTCAATTCTTAGAGTAAAGCTCCCCTAGATGTGAGATCCCCTTAGAGGGATGAACTAACCTTGGGTTTTGTTGATGATGACTTCATGTAGGTGTTGAAGATGTGGATGCTCAATGTTGATGAAGATCATTTGGAGCAATCCTTTGGAGTGAGTTGCACTTTCAATATTTACACGGGTTAGTCCCACAAGGAACAAACAAGGATATCCATAGACATAGAATGATGCACACACAAGATGATGTCTATGAGAGCATTAGGTTACCTTGTCCCTTGTGTTACCAACAAGAGGGTTTGTGACTCCTTGAACTAGTGCAAGATGTGGAAGTTGATTGCACTTGTTGTTGCCAAAATGATATGGGTGAAATATTGTCGACCTCGACTCAATGTCACATCGATCTAGCATGTAACACCTCATATCACTTTGCGCTTCACGCACGTATCCCCACGGGTGTCGCCATTTTGCTTGGACCGCTTATGCTTTTGGCACACGATATGATAGTGTCGCTAGCATCCATATGATAAGGAGCCCGGCTGACATGGCTAGTCAGAAACCCAAAGTGGCACAGACTTACAGGACAGCATCCATGACCTAGCATCGAACGGTTTGGCCATCAGCAATAAGTTCCTGTGTAGCACTGGCTAGCAGACTCCAAAGAAACCGGCAGAGGGCTAATAGGACTCCGTACTAACGCTGGACATTTCTCAAGGGATGCATACAGAACGAAGAAGGACACATGCGGCCAGCCTAAGTGTTCCTGAGCAAGAAGCTACCATGGCTCGTGGAAACACTAGGAGACATTTCCGTAAGAGAGGCTACTAAAGATAAACAACTAGATAGTCGATCCCACACATACCAAGCATTTCAATAACATACACACAATATGCTCGATATGTGCAAATACAACATGGCATCACAACATGACTCTACGACTCAAGTATTTATTCATTAAGCTCCGAGGAGCGAATATTACAAACAGGGTCTCATGACCCAACATTCAGAGCATACAAATCAAAGCACAAGCGAAGCTTAACATGTCCGAGTACGTATATCTACAATCGAAAAGGGCTTGAAAGCCCGACTATCTACCAGATCTCCGCCGAGGGCACAAGATCGTAGCTGAGGTAACAAGCTAAACGTCAAGTCCACATGGAACTACTAGCAGACTCAAGTCTCTCCGCAAAAACATAAAATAGGCAAACGTGAGTACAAATGTACCCAGAAGACTTACATCGTAACTAACTACATATGCATCATTATCAATAAAGGGATGGTGGGGTTTAACCGCAGAAGCCAGCTTTGACTCGTGGCTATCCTAGACTATGACCGCAAGTAACTCTTTGAGGTGGCACACGAGTCCACATATTCACCATATCAATACACCACTATGGATCCGCCTCCGCTCTCCACGAGAACGCCATCGATAGCACTCACACTTATCTTGGCGATTTTAGAGTATCCACTTTCACTTGTCTATGAACTGCACAGCAACCCAAGTCCTTTTCCATGACACGGCTATTCAATAGATGATGTTAACCTCCGCAGGGTGTACTTCTTCACACACGCCTCACCACTTACCGCCATTTACACGACATGTACTCGCAACCTTCAGCGAAGCCACCGTGGGTGTCGACCACGGCCTACCTAAACACTCAAGTCCCTAGTCCGTGTTTATCGCCTATTCGGTTCCATCCATGAGGAGATCCGCAAGTTTCCCACAGCCCTAAACGATGTGAGCAGGGTTCCCGAGACACTAAATGGGCGCCCAGACACGGTACACATGCCTACCGATCACAGCCCACCTCTACGGCAGTTAAGCATGGCCTCCAAAGATACTACAAACACCGTAAACTACTTGCAACTCCCGGACAGAGGACAAGGGTGATTAAGAAGTCGAGAGGGTCCATTGGTTTCGGCCCAATGCATGGTAGTAGCTCAATCATGGATTACAAACACGTAACTCAGTTCCTAAGGACGGCTGCAATGAGACAACCCACCATGTACTCCTACATGGCCTCTCACCGCTACTTTTACCAAATCGTGTTCACACACTTTGCTCACACATACAAGAGGACATGTTCACACACCTCCGATTCATTCCCGATGAATCGACCTGACTCAACTCTAAGCAAGAGTGCATGACAAACAAGCATGAATGAGTAGGCACAACAGGCTCAAACAACTCCTACTCATGCTAGTGGGTTTCATCTATTTATCGTGGAATGACAGTCATGCAAAGGATAAGGGGTTCAGCTACCGCAGCAAGTAATAGATGAATTGTTGTTGTCCTAATGCAGTAAAAGAGAGCGGAGCAAGAGA
>JAHHZJ010005289.1:0-12214 GCA_021437245.1 Aegilops speltoides | reverse complement strand
TGATCTTGCGTGTGCGTAGGAATTTTTTTGAAATTACTACGTTCCCCAACAGATCAAGCATCTCGTTCAGGTGAGATAATTCCTCGGGGTTCATGGCCTGGCTATAAGTCGGGCCGACTTGAAGTACGATTGGTGAGTTGTTTGACGCATTCTCAGCCTCGTGAGGGGCCAGAGTGGATTCCGGATCTGGTACCAGAGTCGGTTCTGAGCCCGATGTCGTATCTGAAGCTGGGTCCGGACCAACGTTGGGGCTTGGCGCCGAGATAAGGTCGCCTGAAGCGGGGGGTTGATTCCTCCACACGCCTTGTGGAGCCAGGGGGCCTGGTCCAACACCCCTGAGAGAGATCAGTTCAGGGGTCGAACCCCCGATGTCCGATAAGCCCTCCATCCGGCCTAGTGTCCAGTCCGAAAGGATGAACCCACCACGGGAATCCGTGATGTATTCCGAGCCACTAAAGGTCACAATTTGATCCAGGGCATAACTCTTGACGGAAGCCAGATGGCCCACAGAGTCAGCGCAAAGGACCATGCTGAAAGTTAGCCGGGGACGAAGATGTCCTCGTAGCCAGTGATCGAGTTAATTTGCAGATGAGCCATCGATCTTTTTGTTGATCTCAAAGTGAAACTCTCAATGAAAGCACCAGTGTCAGTATAAAACCGACATACCTCGGGGCAGGGGCTCCCGAGCTGTGGATCTCGGATTGGTGGTAACAGGGACGGAGGAGACATGTGTTTACCCAGGTTCAGGCCCTCTCGAAGAGGTAATACCTACATCCTGCTTTGATTATATTGACGATGATATATTGAGTATGAGATTGATCTACCTTGAGATCATAAGGGGAGATCCAACCCTAGGGCTAGGTGAACGTAATTGTGATTGGATCCCCTCTACAGGCTGAACCCTCTGGCTTGTATACACACCAGGTAGGGCATCTAGGGTTACATGGTCGGTATCCAGGGATGCGCATGGAGGCGCCGGGAGATGTCTTGGAGTATACGCCAAGTCTTCGGTAGATGCAGTCTTGATCACGTCTAGGTGTGTAGCTTCCGTAGTCCACCAGAATGAGAATGAGGGCCTGCAGGCCCAGCCTGAGGACTATGGGCCGACTAGGTTGGCACCCCCTAGTCTAGGACACCGTCACCAAGGTTTGCTTTCCCCTTCATATCCAAACAGAGATTGACTTCCTGAAGGTTAGGAATGTCAAGCCCTCCAAATCCCTTCTTCATACAAACTAGTTTCCCGTTAGCTAAATGAAGTTCCCAATATCCTTCAAAATCATTCCAAAGACTGTGCGCCATATGGGAATTGATCAAATCTATAGAACACCTAGGGAATATGAAAAAGGATAACAAATAGATTGGAATGCTGGCCAAGCAGGCTTGGATCAGAACTAGCCTACCTTTAAGAAAGGAGCTTTCCTCTCCATCCAGCAATCGTGTTCATAATTTTTCCAATTAGAGGTTGAATATCCTCCCTCCTTAGGTTGTCATGGTGGAGGGGGATCCCTAAATATTTGATGGGAAAACTTCCACCAATACAGCCTAGCAGGATGGTGAATTTCTGGAACTCCTTCCACTCAATATTAATTTGAATCAATTCACTTTTGGTATAGTTAGTTCTCATGCCAGAAACCTGTTCAAAATAGTCTAGGACCACTTGTGTATCTTTTCACTCTTTGATTCGTTTTCTTGCATGCTACTGTAGTGTGTACGCCACCTCTCACTCTTGCAGCTTCATTCTTTGATAGCTTACCTGACTCTCTTATTGCGGGTCTATTGTGATAATTTTGTAAGCATGTACTACAGAAAACTTGAAAAAAAATTAACGGGTGTTGATATACGAATGTAATACTGTTTATGTCCGTAAGATAAGGTAATTGGTAGTTACTTCATTCACAAATATAAGATATTTTAGATATTTTAATACAAACTAATACATACTGAAATGAGTGAACAAACACTCTAGAATGTGTCTAAATACATTTGATTTAGAAAAAATTTAGAACAGTAGGCACAAACACTGGCTGGACCCCTCTAAAATTAATAGCATGATAAAGGGAGATGGTAGAGTAGTGCCCCTTGTTTTCAAGCTGCCGAACCAGAGCATCAGGATCGCTAGAAAAAACCAGACTGCCAGCTATCTCCACTAGTTGATACCACTGTTCAGCTTGTTATCAAAATTTCTTCTAAAGGAAAGTTTCAGCTGCCTACCATCCCAAACATTTTTAATAAATTTTGTTTGCTCATTGCAGATAGAGTAGATAGGACAGAATTGAATAGACAAAGCAGAGGTGCCAAACCAGGTATCTTCCCAGAATTTGATCTTGTCACCTACTCCAACTTTCTTTCTATATCCAAACTTCAAAGCTTGGATGATAGACCTGAACCCTTCCCAGAATCTGAAAATGTTTGGGTTAGGATTTGGGGTGAAAATATTAGGTCTATTAGACATGTATTTGTGGTCAATAATCTTTTTTCAAGTTTGCTTTCCTCTTCATAGTATCTCTTGACCTATGACCCTACTAAATAGACTTCCTAAAGGTTAGGAATGCCAAGCCCTCCAAATTCCTTCTTCATACAAACAAGTTTCCCATTAGCTAAATGAAGTTTCCTATGTCCCTCAAAATCATTCGAAAGACAGTGTGTGCTACCTCTTGAGCACTGCGTTGGATTTCCCCGAAGAGGAGAGGATGATGCAGTAAACTAGCATAAGTATTTCCCTCAGTTTTTTAGAACCAAGGTATCAATCCAGTAGGAGACCACGCACAAGTCCCTCGTACCTACACAAAATGATAGCAACTCACAACCAACGCTTAGGGGTTGTCAATCCCTTCATGGTCACTTACGAGAGTGAGATCTGATAGAGATAATATTTTTGGTATTTTTGATAGATAGATGCAAAGTAAAAAGTAAAAGGCAAAGTAAAACAAAGCAAATAAATAAAGTGATAGAGATTGATATGATGAGAATAGACCCGGGGGCCATAGGTTTCACTAGTGGCTTCTCTCAAGAGCATAAGTATTCTACGGTGGGTGAACAAATTACTGTTGAGCAATTTACAGAATTGAGCATAGTTATGAGTATAACTAGGCAATGATCATGTATATAGGCATCACGTCCGAGACAAGTAGATCGAAACGATTCTGCATCTACTACTATTACTCCACTCATCGACCGCTACCAGCATGCATCTAGAGTATTAAGTTAAAAACAGAGTAACGCCTTAAGCAAGATGACATGATGTAGAGGGATAAATTCATGCAATATGATAAAAAAACATCTTGTTATCCTCGATGGCAACAATACAATACATGCCTTGCAACCCTTTCTGTCACTGGGTAAGGACACCGCAAGATTGAACCCAAGCTAAGCACTTCTCCCATTGCAAGAACTACCAATCTAGTTGGCCAAACCAAAAATGATAATTCGAAGAGACTTGCAAAGATAACTCAATCATACATCAAAGAATTCAGAGAAGAATCAAATATTTTCCATAGATAATACTGGATCATAAACCCACAATTCATCGGTCTCAATAAACACACCGCAAAAAGAAGATTACATTGAATAGATCTCCACGAGAGAGGGGGAGAACATTGTATTGAGATCCAAAAAGAGAGAAGAAGCCATCTAGCTACTAGCTATGGACCCGAAGGTCTGAAGTAAACTACTCACACTGTCGGCGTTCTGGGAACGGGGGTCCCCAGACTAGCCTGCCTGCGGCGTGGCTCAAAGGGGGCCCAGCACGGCCCATCTTCATCAACACAAGCTCAAGACCCTCGCGAGGGGCCAAGCCTCACGGGGCGGACGACAAGGAGCTTCCTCAGGCACGGCCTCATCAGGCTGGCTCACAAGGAGGCGGAGAGATCAAGGCGGGGTACCTCACAAGGAGCCCATGACGCAAGCCATGACGACCAAGGGCGCCAGTCGGGCGCCATCCCGCGCAGTGTCCTTCTTTCCTCTTTGGTGCAAAGGGAGCAAGCACAGGCGAGAGCATCAAGCAAAGGCATCCATTTCGGTGCAACAAAACCAAGACCAGCCCAACGGCAGGAAGGAAGTCATTGTGGAGCCCAAGCAGGCGCCACCACCAGAGCCTTTGACAAGCGAGGACCAACTTTAGTCAGGATAAGTGTACCCGATGTTCCCCTTCAAAATGGCCAATTGTTGGCGCCCTTCCCGCTCAATATTTGGGAAGAGGCCCAGGGCCTTTGCCTATAAATAGGACTAGCCACCCCCAGGGTAGAGAGACCTGAATCAAGCAAGAGAGAGAGAGAAGGGCAGCTGAACTCCTCCTAGCAGTTCATCGTCCCAGCCAAGAACAAACCCTCGCGAGGCTGTTCTTCCTTGTATTGTTCATCATCAGCCCAAGAGGCAATCCACCACACCACACACTGGAGTAGGGTATTACACCACAATGGTGGCCTGAACCAGTATAAACTCTGTGTCTCTTGTGTTGTTCCTTTCGTAGTTTAGATCTCAGCGACCCGGCGAGGAACAGGTAGCTAGAGGGCGGAATCTCCATGCGCACCCCAGTGTTCGAACCTCAAGGGTCTGCCGGAACCCGAAATCTGACATTTGGCGCGCCAGGTAGGGGTGCGCCGGGATCCGCCTTCTGTCACTTCGCATCCCGTCGCATCGTCATCACCATGTCCGGCGACCAGGCGGGCAACCCTGATCCCTGGGCGGCTTGGCCCGCCCGTGCAGAGCTGCTCGCCCCGGGCAACCCCATGCCCCAGGCAGCTTGCGGTCCGCAGGGCGCTGCGGACTGCGGGCGACGCGGACAGGCTCCGGCAGCTCTCACACCGCGGCAGGCGTGGTCGGCAGCAAGGGCCTCCAACCACGCCGCGGCCACGATGCCGTACACCCGCCAGGAGCAGGCGAACTCAAGGGCCGCGCTCACAGTGGCCCGAGAGCTGCTGCAGTGCAGGCTGATGGAAGGCGGCCGCGACGTGCGGATGGCAGAGCTCCTGGGCTTTGCCGCCTTGGGGGCTCACCCCTTCTACACTCAGCTCCCATCTTAGGCCCCGGGCGGCTCACGCAGGGGCTCCACGCGCGCCCGCGGGCTCCAAGGCTACTCCAGCGAAGCTGTCGGCACCGGGCCAGCGGCAGCGCTGACTCCGCTTCCGGCCAGCGAAGGACTCGTCGCGACCCACGGCCCCAGTGGGCCGCCGCGCCACCACCCCTAGGTTGGCACATCAAGCAGAGCTGCATGGCACGCGGAGCTGTAGGATCGAAAGTAAGTCTAGAGGGGGGGGTGATTAGACTACTTGACAATATAAAAATTATGCCTTTTGACAAAGAACAGTTTTTGGCAGATTCACAATTATGATCAAGTCAAGCATCACCCTACACATGCAATTCTAGAGTATAGGCAGCGGAAAGTAAATTGCACATGTAGTAAAGAGAGGTGGAGAAGAGCAAATGCAATTTTGGAGACGCGGTGATTTTTCTCGTGGTTCCGATAGGTGGTGCTATCATACTTCCACGTTGATGGAGACTTCAACCCACGGAGGGTAACGGCTGCGAGAGTCCACGGAGGGGTCCACCCACTAAGGGTCCACGAAGAAGCAACCTTGTCTATTCCATCATGGCCTCGCCCACGGAGGGCTAGCCTTACTCGGGGTAGATCTTCACGAGTAGGCGATCTCCTTGCCCTTACAAACTTCTTGGTTCAACTCCACATCTCGACGGAGGCTCCCAAGCGACACCTAACCAATCTAGGAGGCACCACCTCCAAAAGGTAATAGATGTTGTTGATGATGATGAACTCCTTGATCTTGTGCTTCAAATGATAATCTCCCCAACACTCAACTCTCCTCACTGATTTGGCTGTGGTGGAAGAAAGGATTGAGTGGAAAGCAACTTGGGAAGGCTAGAGATCAAGCTTCATATGGTGGGAGTGGAGCAACTTGATCTCACCACAAGGGTAGGTAGTTCTCTTCTCAGAAATGTAAGGTAGGAGTGGTAGTTCTTTTTGATGGCTCTCTCCACGAATGAAGAGGGGGTGGAGGGGTATTTATAGCCTCCACACAAAATCCAACCGTTACACACATTTGAGCAATCTCGGTGGGACCAAAGTTGACAACTCGGTGAGACCGAAAGTTCAAATAATGTGAACGTTGGGATTTTCGGTGGGACCGAAAATACAATCTCGGTGAGTCCGATTCGTGCAATGACAAGAGCATGCCAATTTCGGTGGGACCGACTTCATCATCTCGGTGACACCGATTTGATGATGTATGTTTCTGAAGCTTGGCAACTCATTTTTCGTGAGACCGAGTTCGAATCGGAAAATCCGAGTTTGCTAGGGTTTGGCTTTATGGCTGAGGTGGTTCATCTCGGTGTGACTGAGTTTGGAATATCGGTGGGACCGAGACTACTTATGAGTGTATATGGCGGTGAAAGTTGCGATAGTTTAGGAGATGTATCACTAAGCACTTGAGCAACCAGATCATCATCATAACCTCATCCCTTTTAATAGTATTGGCTTTCCTATGGACTCAATGTGATCTTGGATCACTAAACCAAAAATGGAGTCTTGAGCTTTTGCCAATGCTTGCCTTAGCATTTTGAGGGTCCACTTCTTCATCCTTGGCATACCCATATCACTAAACTTTCAAATGATTCTCAAGTAACTATTAGTTCAATGATATATATGTTGTTATTAATTACCAAAACCACCCGGGATTAGTTGCACTTTCAATCTCCCCTTTTGGTAATTGATGACAACATATAGATCAAAGCTTCGACAAAGGATATAATCAATGAATAATATCGTCGCTTTGAGAAGTATGTGATAAGCAAGAGCTCCCCTAAATTTGTGCATTATTTAAGATTTGCGCTTGAATGCAAATGCACAATCGATTAGGATCATGGGTCACTCTTCCATGTCACATACATCTTGGTGGAGCGCACAAAATGATAAGAATGAATAGCATGCACCCAATCACCAAGACATGAGTAAATGGTCATACAAGATAGGAATAGCATATGATAAGCATTAAGCACACATTAAAGCATAGTACGACCAAGCACTCATTAAGGTAGAATCAAACGTAGTATCAAACACACTGAATGTCTCGAAAACCAAAAGTATCTCAAAGAAACCACAAAAGAACGAAAGAGCAAAAGCGACAACAGACTCTCTCTCGAAGTCCTATGATCTATACAATTTCTCCCCTTTGGCAACAAGTTACCAAAAGTTCAAAAAGCATAGAGCTAAGCCACCGGGACTCTGCTGGCGGCTCCGTCTGGTTGATGTCGGAGTGGATATGACAAAGATCGGCGAAGACTTCACTGATGTCTGTCTTTGGAGGAGTGGTCACTTTGCCGAGCTGGAGTAGGAGTAATCGCTGAACTGTGGAGGTGTCAAGCTGTAGTCCCGTGTCGATCCATCGGAATAGCAATGATCGGGTCCTGTGGGAACCGGAGCGATCTGTTGATAAGCATCCCGACTAAGTCATCCTGCATCTCACGCATAAGCTCTTCCTTCTCCCGCTTTGCTTCCTCAATGTCCGCCTCGAGCTTGTTGACGGTCACTTGCACTTCATCGACTTCACATCCAGAGCGTGGATCTTGTCTTCAACAATCCTCTCTAGGCTCTCCCGAGACTGCATAATGCTGGCCAAAGCGTTGTTCAATCCTTTGGGTAGCTTCAAGAATTTGCTCTCCGAAACTCTTTGGTTTAGCTGCTGCTGCTGCTTCCTTGTCAGCTTTGGCTTTCTTAGCAGCTTTGATCTTGGCTTGACCTTCAACAGATGTTGGATCCTCCTCATCCATCACAACAACATTGTCTTCATGCTCTGGCTGCAGAGGTAAATGTTCTCTATCCAACAAGAATGTGCCCGTGCCAAACTTGGCATTGATAAGCATCTGAATATGCGGGGCAAATCCACATGACCTTTTCTGGTCAGCTGCAGTCCTCTTAATGGTCTCTACCATCAAGTCCATCACCTTGAAAGGTGCTTTCTCATCAAGTATGTGCAGCATGTTGATAGAGTATCCTCGATCATGCGATGATCTCGGACTTGGGCATCAAGGTATGCCTCAAAATGGTATTAGTGGTAGATAGGCCTGCTCGAGATAGTAAATCGAGCCGAGCTTCCAGTTCCCAAATCCTTTGTTTGGAACCTCTTTGTACATGTTCTTCATGGATTCATGATTCTTCTTTGGAATCCCATATACATCAATATCATCATATCGTTGCACTGGAGCATTCAGAATTTCTGCCCATTCTTCAACAGAAGAAGAATACCTTTGGTCATCCACACAATCTTTCCATCAGGGTAGAAGTGGGCTGTGGCATAGAATTGCATTATCATCTCATCGTTCCAACTGGTCAATTTCTGACCGACAAAGTCTGCAACACCACATGCAGTGAAACTTTCATGCACATGTGGAAAGAAATCTCTGTGCTCTTCGCTGTCAATGTACTTCCAAATAACATATCGAGTGTCTGCGACTATGGGCTTCTTGTCCATCAAGACGGTCTCATAGAAGTCCTGCTGCTCTCGGTGTGAAATCTGGGATCAACAAAGGTTCTTCTCCTCACGGCATATGGGTCAGCTTGTCTCCATAGCCCGAGACCTCTATCTTTCCTTGCCTTCATATCCTCACTTGAGGATGAGCATCATTATGTAGTGGCAGTTTTGGACGAAGTTTCAAAAAACTGGTCCTTCATCATCCGACACACTGGTGGCACATCATCCTTGTTCTTCTCGACGCTGGAATGTTCTGACTGTCTTCTTGGGCTTGGCAAAGAGGCTTTGCTTGGAGCTGCCTTAGCTGGAGCAGATTGCTTGGGCTTTGATGTGGCTCCAGCCTTAATGGCATCACCCATGAACTTAGGCTTCTGAGGAGGAGGCTGGGGTGCTTCCTCATCCTCATCTTCTTCTGCTGCATCATCATGCACTAACCTCTTTCTCTTGGAGGTTTTCTTCACTTTGCTTGCAGCTGCCTCTCCCAAATTCAGCTTCTTGGCAACAGTTGACTGCTTGACTTTGCTGGTGCCCTTCTTAGTTTGCTGACCTTGTGGCTCTTTGGTAACAACCTTCCTTTTGGGCTTTGAGGTCACCTCTTCCTCAACAACGAAATCGAATCCTCATCATCCGAGTTTCTCTTCTTTCTGCTCTGGTGGCTGCAGGAGGCAATCCACTTGGTGTACTCCTCTCACCATCATCGATGAGCTGCTAGGATCGGGACCAGTGCTCGCCTCGAATATCTGCAATAGGTGTCTCGACCTGTTCGATCCACCGCATCCGACATGGCCGACAACCCGTGAATAGATAAGGTGTAGGCAGAGAAGAAGAGTCATCACAAACTGCGAAGTTTTTGCAAACAAAATGAGTTCAAATTCTAGTATTAGGTTTTCACGAAGACATTTCGTCGACCGAGTTTAAGATTCGGTGAATCCGAAGTGTCAAACAGAAGCTTTCACACCACTTTCGGTTTGACCGAAGTGGGTTTCGGTCCTGCCGAAAACACTAGGGTTTCATAGAATCCTCATTTCGGTCACACCGATTTTGCACAACTCGGTTGGACCGAAGGGTGCAGTGCAATGGCCATAGGCCAAATCGGTCATACCGAAAATGTAAAATCGGTCTCACCGAGATGTGTTCGCGAAACCTAACCCTAAAACTTTTACTCGAATCTAGTCCAAACGAACTAATCTGTGTACAGGAAGATTTCAATCGTGGCAAGATACTAGGCAAACCAAACGTGCATTGAATCGGAGATGGGAGCATGAGTGGGATCAAAACTCACCCTAACTTGGTGGAGTTTTTCACGGCGGCAACGGCGCGGAGGAGATGTCCGTTGACGGTGACGGAGACTGCGGCGAGGGCGCACTGAGGCATTTACGGCGACGATCCGGAGACCAAGGCGACGGCAAGAAGTGTGGGGCGAAATGTTTGAAGGAGAAATCAACGCGCGCTGCCCTCGGAGTATATATACCCTTTGTTGTCGGTGGGACCGAGTTGTAAACTTCGGTGGCACTGAGATGGATAACTTCTTTAGCGTTATGCACTTCGTCACGCCAAAAATCACAAGTCGGTTTCACCGAGGTGAAAACCTAGATCGTCTAAATGCTTTCGGTTCGACCGAGTTTGAGTGAGTTGGTCCGACCAAATCAATTAGAAGGTTTTGGAAATTAGCCCTTGACGGATCGGTGGCTCAAAGTGCTCCTCACCCGAGGGTCCGAAAATGACTTGTTCAAAGTTTGTGATGTAAGCATGAATAGAATTTGAGACAAGAAAGCATAGATAGCTAGGGAGGTACTTAGGCATTCTTGTCCATCCATTTGGTCGAAAAAATCAAAACGACCAAAACAACAAATGGATGTCCTTGAATGGATAAAATTATGCATCCAACATGCTCACACAATAAGATAGCAAATGAAATATGTGTCAAACATGCACAACCAAAACTCTAGCTACTAACACACAATTTGTCGATGACTAGGTCATCTTTATATGAGTATATTGACTTAGGAGTCAAATGAGAACATTTGATCATAGGTCATACTCATCGCTTAAGCACAAGTGGGGTTACCACTTTTACATAAAGCATTGATGTGTTCACATCATTTGAAGATGCTTTAGCTCAATTTTTAGAGCAAAGCTCCCCTAGATGTGAGAACCCCTTTAAAGGGTCAAACTAACCTTGGGTTGTCGTAGAAGACTTCATGTAGATGTTGAAGATGTGGATGCTCAATGTTGATGAAGATCATCAAGAGTTGGGAGCTATCCTTTGGATTCGGCACTTTCAATACCTACATGGGTTAGTCCCACAAGGAACAAACAAGAATATCCATGGACATAGATTGAAATTCACAATAGATGATGTCCATGAAAGCAATGATTACCTTGTCCCTTGACTTACCAACAAGAGGGTTTGTGACTCCATGAACTAGTGCACAATGTGGAAGTTGATTGCACAAGTTTTTGCCAAAATGAATGTGAGTGAAGTATGTTGGCGGAGTCACCCTCAAGAACTTTCTAGTTCTTCTTCTTCGGGATCCACATCATCTTGATGGGAATCCTTGGGGTTGTAGTTGAGCTTGACGAAGTAGAACTTGACGTTTCCTTGGGAACCCACTTGACCATGGCTTGAGGTGCTTCAACAAATGCATCAATCTCCTCTTGAAGCTTGTCCTTGCCTTTTAGCTTGTGGTCTTGTGGTGGAAGGTCATCTTGAGCTTGTTCCACATTGGAAGAAGTAGGATCATACTTCTCCTTTTGAGGAACAAACTGTGGAGTAGGATATTGACCTTCTTCCCATTCAACACCTTCGGCGTTGAACTTTCGCTCAAAACCAATTCCTTGATTCTTTCGGTGCCTTCCTTGCTTGCGAACAATTTCCTCAAAGTTCTTGCTTCCGGCAAGGCTCTTGTAGACACCTTTCTCTATAATCCCTTTCAATAAACTATTTTCTTGCTCAAGTGTAACTTGGCTTGAAACATTGTTAGTGGAATCAAGAGAACTACTAGAAGCAACAACATTGGATTTAGCATGTTATTGTTACTACTAGAGAAAGAATTTTTCTTATGCTTGTCATGCTTAGTCTTAATGGGTGGCAAGAAATTAGACAAGAGAAGTCGTTTGGCAAGATATGAAGAACTCTTCTTTGAAGATCGCCATTGATTGCTTTTAGAAACTCATGTTCTTGCTCTAGAGTGAGCTTCTCGAAGCGTAGCTTCTCATGAGATCTTAGGAGCTCTCTATGATCTTCTTGAGTTGTTTCATGAGCTAACTTAAGAGTGTTTAGTTCTTTAGTCAGACGCTCAATCTCCTTCATAGCATTGTCATTCGACTCTTCTCGACTATAAAGACTACTAGCATGTTCATCATTACTAGGTTCATTGGATTTATCAAGCAAGAGCTCATCTTCACCAAGCAAGTCATCCTCATCACTATTGAAGTCAATGAATTCAGGGTGTGATACCTTGGGGCCTTTAGCCATGAAGCATCTTCCAATTCCCTCATTTGGTGAATCAAATAAGTCGAGGAGTTGGAGTTGGAGGATACGAGAGCAAGACCGGCAACACCTTCATCTTGACTGTAGTCGGAGTTGGAGTGATAGCTTCCTTCGGATTGATTGTCGGAGTCGGCGCCGAGACCCATTCACCTACATGAGCTTGATGTTTTCTTCTTGTGTAGCTCCTTGATGACTTGTCTTTCCTCTCCTAATCCTTGCTTCTCCGAGAGGGTCTTCGCTC
>JAHHZJ010005286.1:0-19835 GCA_021437245.1 Aegilops speltoides | reverse complement strand
TTGACCCCCATAAGTATAAATTAGGCGCGCCAATCCAAAACTACTCCTCTGCCTCGCCAGAGGCTCGAAGTACCTCTCATTCAGCCTTAAGAAGGATTTTTGGCCTCAAAGTAAAAGAACATCATTTGCCCATAATTTTCGACAATTTTCAACCCATTGGCACTTCCTTTTGAAGGAAATTGAGAGATTATGTTCCTTATAGACATTAGCCCCACGTAGGGGACAAACGGACTTTCTGCAGATGCTCTATGATCCCGCAATCTCATTTGGTCAGAATTTGAAGAAAATCTAGTGGTTATATGCCTTATTCTCTGTGAGCCGCCGGATGGCATGTCAGAAATCATGCGCGCGGAAAGCTAAGAACAAAAGGGCATTCCTGGCATCGGTCAATATATATGTGGAAACGATATCTCCTCTATAGAGGACAACAAATTTTGGGGCAATCAGAATAAAGCGCATTTGAGAAAATGAAGTACTTTCAAGGACCGCCATAGAATGGACAGATGTTCACTAAAATGGTCAATAATTTTGTCATTCGAGTCCAGGCCGGACCCATAAATACTCAAATCGTCACAAGGAAGCGCTGAATCAATTCAATCTCCTCGCCCGCTCAGAGGCTCGGAGTTCTCAAATTCAGCCTTTAAGGTGACTTTTGGCCTCGAAAGTAAAAGAACATCATTTGTCATTGTTTTTCGACAAGTTTTGAACCCATTGGCACTTCCTTTTGAAGGAAATTGAGAGATTATGTTGCTTATAGACATTAGGCCCCTGGTAGGGACAAACGTATCTTTCTCGCAGATGCTCTATGATCCTAAAATCTCATTTGGTCAGAATTGAAGAAAATCAAGCGGCTATATAGCCTTATTCTCCTGTTTTTCACGGATGGCATGTCAGAACTTATGCGCGGAAAGCCAAGAACAAAAAGGCATTCCTGCATCGGTCAATATATATGTGGAAACGATATCTCCTCTATAGAGGACAAGAAATTTGGGGCAATCAATAAAGTTTACGAGAAAATGAAGTACTTTCAAGGATTGCCATAGAAAGGACAGATGTTCACTAAAACGGTCATAATTTTTGTCATTCGAGTCTGCGCCGAATCTATAAGTTTCAAACTGCCAAGCATGCAATAATCCAAAAAACTACTCCTCGCTTCCGCCAGAGGCCCAGTACCTCAAATTCAGCTTTAAGAAGGATTTTTGGCCTCGAAGTAAAAGAACATCATTTGTCGCCGCTTTTCGATAAGTTTCAACCCCATGGCACTTCCTTTTGAAGGAAATTCGAGAGATTATGTTCTTATAGACATTAGCCCAACTGGTAGGGACAAACGATTCTTCGCAGATGATCTATGATCCTGCAATCTCATTTGGTCAGAATTTGAAGAAAATCTAGCGGCTATATGCCTTATTCTCCTGAGCCACGGATGGCATGTCAGAATCATGCGCGTGAAAGCTAAGAATAAAAGGGCATTCTGGCATCGGTCAATATATATGTGGAAATGATATCTCCTCTATAGAGGACAAGAAATTTTGGGGCAATCAGCAAAAAGCGCACGAGAAAATGAAGTACTTTCAAGGACCTGCCATAGAATGGACATATGTTCACTAAAACGGTAATAATTTTGTTCATCTCGAGTCGCGGCTTAACCCATAAGTACTCAAACTGCTCGTGGCAAGCGCGAATCCAAAAAATACTCCCCACTTCCGCCAGAGGCCCCGAGTACCTCAAATTCAGCCTTAAGTGACTTTCGCCCTTAAAGTAAAAGAACATCATTTGTCGCTGCCTTTCTGCATAAGTTTCAACCCATTGGCACTTCCTTTTGAAGGAAATTCGAGAGATTATGTTGCTTATAGACATTAGCCCTCGGTAGGGACAAACGTATTTTCTCGCAGATGCTCTATGATCCGCAATCTTATCCGGTCAGAATTGAAGAAATTCAAGCGCTATATGCTTATTCTCTTGTTTTCACGGATGATATGTCAGAACTCATCCATCCGGAAAGCTAAGAACAAAAGGGCATTCCTCGCATCGGTCAATATATATGTGGAAACGATATTCTCTCTATAGAGGACAAGAAATTTTGGGGCAATCAGCAGAAATGCGACGAGAAAATGAAGTACTTTCAAGGACTGCACATAAACGACAGATGTTCACTAAAACGGTCAATATTTTGTCATTTGGAGTCCGCTTGACCCATAAGTATTAAACTGTCATGCGAGCGCTGTAATCCAAAACTACTCCCCGCCTGCTTAGGAGGCCCGGAGTACCTCAAATTCAGCCTTTAGAAGGACATTTTGGCCTCGAAAGTAAAAGAACATCATTCGTCATTGCTTTTTCGCACAAGTTTCAACCCATGGCACTTCCTTTTGAAGGAAATATGAGAGATTATGTTGCTTATAGACATTAGCCCTCTGGTAGGGACAAACGACATTTCGCAGATGTTCTAATATCCGCAATCTCATTTGGCCATAATTTGAAGAAAATCCAGCGCAATATGCCTTATTTTCTTGAGCTTCACGGATGGCGTGTTGAACTCATATGCTGAAAGCCAAGAACAAAAGGGCATCCTGGCATCGGTCAAGATATGTGGAAACGATATCTCTCTATAGAGGACAAGAAATTTTGGGCAATCAGCAGCGTGCAGCGACGAGAAAATGAAGTACTTTCAAGGACCGCCATAGAAAGGGGATGATGTTCACTAAAACGGTCATAATTTTGTTTCTCGAGTCGCCGGAATTACTAAGCATTTAAACTGTCATGCCAAGCGCGAATCCAAAAATACTCCCCGCTTCCGCCAGAGGCCTGGAGTACCTCAAATTCAGCCTTAATCGTGACTTTTTCGCCTAAAAGTAAGAGAACATCATTTGTCATTGCTGCATAAGTTTCAACCCATTGGCACTTCTTTTGAAGGAAATTGAGAGATTATGTTGTTCATAGACATTAGCCCTTTGTAGGGACAAACATACCTTTTCTCAGCAGATGCTCTATGATCAGTGCAATCTTATTTCAATGTAAATTGAAGAAAATCCACGTTATATGCCTTATTCTCTTGTTTTACTTTGATGGTATGTCAGAACCTATGCGCGGAAAGCTAAGAACAAAAGGGCATTCTGCGCATCGGTCAATATATATGTGGAAACGATATCTCCTTTATAGAGGACAAGAAATTTTGGGGCAATCTGCAAAAGCGACGAGAAAATGAAGTACTTTCAAGGACCGCCATAGAATGGACAGATGTTCACTAAAACGGTCAATAATTTTGTCATCGTGAGTCCAAGGCTGAACCCATAAGCACTTAAACTGTTTCCGCAAGAAGGCTGAATCCAAAAAATACTCCACGCTCCGCCAGAGGTCCGTGAGTACTCCTCATTCAGCTTTAAGCAGGACTTTTGGCCCCGAAAGTAAAAGAACATCATTTGTCGCTCTTTTTCGCATAAGTTTCAACCCATTGGCACTTCTCTTGAAGGAAATTCGAGAGATTATGTTGCTTATAGACATTAGCCCTCCGGTAGGGACAAACGCACTTTCTGCAGATGCTCTATGATCCGGCAATCTACCATTTGGTCAGAATTGAAGAAAATCCAGCGCTATATGCCTTATTCTCCTTGTTTTCACCGGATGGCATGGTGTAACTCATGCTGCGGAAAGCCAAGAACAAAAGGGCATTCCTGCATCGGTCAATATATATGTGGGAACGACATCTCTCTATAGAGGACAAGAAATTTTGGGGCAATCAGGCAAAAGCGCATGAGAGAAATGAAGTATTTTCAAGGACCGCCATAGAACGGATGATGTTCACTAAAATGGTCATAATTTTGTCATTCGGAGTCCTACGACCCATAAGTACTTAAACTGTTTCAGGAGCTGCGATAATCCAAAAACTACTCCCTCGCTCCGCCAGAGGCCCGAGCACCCTCAAATTCGCTTTAAGAAGGACTTTTGGCCTCGAAGTAAAAGAACATCATTTGTCGCTGTTTTTCTGATAAGTTTCAACCCATTGGCACTTCCTTTTGAAGGAAATTCGAGAGATTATGTTCCTTATAGACATTAGCCCCACCGGTAGGGACAAACGTATTTTCTCGCAGATGCTCTATGATCCGGCAACTTATTTGGCCGAATTTGAAGAAAATCCAGCGGCTATATGCCTTATTCTCTCTGTTTTCACGGATGGCATGTGTAAACTCGCGCTGCGGAAAGCTAAGAACAAAAGGGCATTCCTGCATCGGTCAATATATATGTGGAAACGATATCTCTATAGAGGACAAGAAATTTTGGGGCAATCAGCAAAAGCGCACAAGAAAATGAAGTACTTTCAAGGATCGCCATAGAATGGACATATGTTCACTAAAACGGTCAATAACATTTGTCAGTCTCGAGTCTCGGCCGGACCCATAAGTACTAAACTGCCAAGTAGCCGAATCCAAAAAAAAAAAATAGTCCCTCGCTCGCCAGAGGCCCGAGTACCTCAAATTCAGCCTTGGCAGTGACTTTTTGCCCTTAAAGTAAAAAGAACATCATTTGTCGCTGCTTTTTAGACAAGTTTCAACCCATTGGCACTTCGCTTTGAAGGAAATTGAGAGATTATGTTGCTTATAGACACTAGCCCCTCGGTAGGGACAAATGTACATTTCAAGATGCTCTATGATCCCGCAACTTATTTGGTCAGAAATTGAAGAAAAATCAAGCTGCTATATGCCTTATTCTCCTTGTTTTCACGGATGGCATGCGAATCTAACTCATGCGCATGGAAAGCCAAGAACAAAAGGGCATTCCCTGCATCGGTCAATATATATGTGGAAACGATATCTCCTCTATAGAGGACAAGAAATTTTGGGGCAATCAAAGTAAAGCGACGAGAAAATGAAGTACTTTCAAGGATCGCCATAGAAACGACAGATGTTCACTAAAACGGTCAATAATTTTGTCATTCGAGTCAGTGCCGGACCCATAAGTACTCAAACGTCACGCATGAAGCTGCTAATCCAAAAAACTACCTCCCGCTTCCACTAGGAGGCCCGAGTACCTCAAATTCAGCCTTAAGAAGGACTTTTGGCCCCGAAAGTAAAAGAACATCATTCGTCGCTGTTTTTCTGACAAGTTTTAATCCATTGGCACTTCCTTTTGAAGGAAATCGAGAGATTATGTTGCTTATAGACATTAGCCCCTCGGTAGGGACAAACGACATTTTGCAAATGCTCTATGATCCGCAATCACTTTTGGTCAGAATTGAAGAAGAAAATCCAATGTTATATGCCTTATTGTCTTTGTTTTCGCCGGATGGCATGTCAGAATCTCATGCGGAAAGCTAAGAACAAAAGGGCATTCTCGCACTCGGTCAATATATATGTGAAACGACATCTCCTCTATAGAGGACAAGAAATTTTGGGGCAATCAAGCAGAAAGCGACGAGAAAATGAAGTACTTTCAAGGACTACCATAGAAAGGACAAATGTTCACTAAAACGGTCATAATTTTGTTATTCGAGATCAAGGCGCGGACCCATAAGCATTAAACTGTTGCCGCGCAGCGCTGAATCCAAAAATACCCCCTGCTTCCGCTAGGAGGCCCGGAGTACCTCAAATTCAGCCTTAAGGTGACTTTTTGGCCCTAAAAGTAAAAGAACATCATTTGTCGCTGTTTTTCGCACAAGTTTCAACCCATTGGCACTTTTTGAAGGAAATTCAGAGATTATGTTGCTTATAGACATTATCCCCTTGTTGGGACAAACGCATTTTCTCAAGATGCTCTATGATCCCGCAATCTCATTTGGTCAGAATTGAAGAAAATCCAGCGGCTATATGCCTTATTCTTGTTTCTGCCGGATGGCATGTCAGAACTCATGCGCGTGAAAGCTAAGAACAAAAGGGCATTCCGTGCATCGGTCGATATATATGTGGAAACGATCTCTCTATAGAGGACAAGAAATTTTGGGGCAATCAGCAAAAGCGCATGAGAAAATGAAGTACTTTCAAGGACTGCCATAGAATGCATCAGATGTTCACTAAAACGGTCAATAATTTTGTCATTCTGAGTCCGCTTCAACCATAAGTACTCAAACTGTCAAGGCGCATCACGGCTAATCCAAAAAATACTCCTCGCTCTGCCAGAGGTCTGGAGTACCCTCAAATTCATCTTACAGTGACTTTTGGCCTCGAGAAAAAAGAACATCATTTGTCGCTGTTTTTCAAACAAGTTTCTAACCCATTGGCACTTCCTTTGAAGCAAATTCGAGATTATTATGTTTATAGACATTAGCCTCGGTAGGGACAAACGTATCTTCGCAGATGCTCTATGATCCGGCAATCTCATTTGGTCAGAATTGAAGAAAATCCAGCGGCTATATGCCTTATTCTCTTGTTTTCACCGATGGCATGTTGTAACTCATGCGCGCAAAGCTAAGAACAAAAGGGCATTCCTGGCATCGGTCAATATATATGTGAAACGATATCTCCTCTATAGAGGACAAGAAATTTGGGGCATCAGCAGAAAGCGCGACGAGAAAATGAAGCACTTTCAAGGACTACCATAGAAAGGACAAATGTTCACTAAAACGGTCATAATTTTGTTATTCGAGTCTCGCGTCGACCCATAAGTACTAAACTGTTGCACAAGTAGCGCCAAGCTGAATCCAAAAATACTCCACGCCCGCCAGAAGCCCGGAGTACCTCAAATTCAGCCTTTAAGCAGGACTTTTTGGCCCTCGAAAGTAAAAGAACATCATTTGTCGCCGCTTTTTACAAGTTTCGAACCCATTGGCACTTCCTTTTGAAGGAAATTCGAGAGATTATGTTGCTTATAGACATTAGCCCCTTTGTAGGGACAAACGACTTTTCTTGCAGATGCTCTATAATCCGCAATTTCTATTTGGCCGTGAATTGAAGAAAATCCAGCCGTCTATATGCCTTATTCTCCTTGTTTTCGCCGGATGGCATGTCAGAACTCATGCGCGCGTGAAAGCTAAGAACAAAAGGGCATTCTGCATCGGTCAATATATATGTGGAACGATATCTCCTTGTCAGACCCAACTGCCTACAGTCTCAAGATATGATCACTGCATAAGGGATTTAATTCATTCAAACCTCTCTCACTGCGGAAACAACGGTAGCCACACATCTTCGATCACACACCGGGACGACGCTGCATCATTCGCCAAATTTATGTTGACCCGAGAGCGTCCGATCTCCATCGTATGCGATTGCTTTCGCGTCAGCTCCTGCCCTAAACCGCAATTTAGCGCCTCTCTTTCTTTTTTTGCTTTCTTCTTTTCCTCCCTTTTGTAAATCTATAAAGCCAGAATTGGGATCGAGGAGGTATCTCTCTCTTTGTTAGGGTTTCTCGGCGCCGCCAAAGGTTCCCTGTTGGCAAGAACCTTCGTAACGCAGCTAGATTCGCGAATCTTTCCTCCTAATTCAAATTTAAATTGACGGGTTATGTTCTTGTTCTTCTGAATTTTGCGCTTTAGACCACTCGGTCCGACAAGTGGTATTTCGAGCAAGGTTCTTCTCTTCGGGCGATGCGAGTTCCGTGCTCAAGTGGAGTTGGAGGAGCCGTAATATCCTTCACTTTTCACCGGACTATCTTGGCGGCGGCGAATCAAGGCGGCGCTGGCGGCGCGGTAGCTCAGACATGTTTGGTGTCACGTGGTTGCCGGAACACACTTTAAAGAGAGAAAATCTCACCTCCCCACCCCGATCCGGTGTACTTCCTACGGCGCATGACGGCGGGCGTGCAGCGGCGCGGGATCTACGCCGGTGGTCGCAAGACATGCCGTGGTAAAATCTCCTTCACCGACGATCATGGGCAGGTGAGGTTATTGGCCTCGCCAATTTTAACCCTTCTCTCGCGCCTCCATCATGATGCCCGTTCACGATTCAACTCCACCATTAATCGGAGATGCAATCTCACAACTTGATGTCCAAACACCGCAGAAATAGGAGTGGGATGCATGGGGATTTTGAGGATTTCGTGGATCATGTGCAGGAAAATTTTCACCCATGCAAGACGCTGGGGAATTACAGGCACACTCAACAAATTTATCTCTGGTTTTCCTAAGCCACAAGAAAACCGAACCCATTCCCCAAGATATCCCTGGAGGCAAGTACAAAACCGCATAATCCGCAAGGACCAGTGGATTCGCCGCCGATGGCCTCCAAACCCCCTCATCAAGGGCTCAGAACTTTGGTGGATAAGCACATCGAAAAGAACTTAACTTGATGGCAGCACCAAAATTCCTTACAGCACCCCCACTTTGTCGGACAACAAGCTTCCTCCAACTAATGCCGAGAAAGCAATCATTGCAATTCCTCAAGGTGTAACATGCAACAAATCACCTGGGCTTGGAACAAGAGCTAGGTGGAGCAGCAGGCTCAAATTGTCTGGCAGAGGAGGTAATGCTCATGCTCAGAGAGACCAAGTCCAAGACAATGAAGACCTCGACTCGTGAAACCCGCCAAGTACAACATACCGAGTTCGAGAAGTGGAACTGACTCGGATCCAAACCATTGAAATGTACTTTGAAGCTTCTAGGACACCACTAGAGCAGAGAAATGTAGATTGTAAATACTTACTTAAAGGGGGCAGAATAGAGTGGTGGAGAGGAACTGAATTATTGCCAATACCTTACCCCACATGTGTTCTGTAGAGACGATTGGGGACAAGTTTTCTTAAACTCTCAAAGTGTGACAATGTCGTAACTTTTCATGCTCTCAACCAACTGGTCTCTGTTAATGACTATGTTCTCAAGTTTGAACAGTCCATGAACTTACTCGTAAGGGACAACCTCGACTACATGCTGATTATTACAAAGCTAGTTTCATTGTCGGCCTAAGTGACTCTATCCAACATTATGTTCAATGTCATGAACCAGGCAGACTTACAAAGCCATTTGGTTGGCCGTAAGAATGGAACAAGCTCAGCCCAAAGAAGAAAACACCAGTGGCTTATATAGAATCAGCCGCTTAGGAGGCAGTCTAGCATTTGACCAGTGAAAGCCCTCCCTAACAACACACCTACTATCATCCAACAAAGGCCGTAATGAAAGGGATCTGCTACAAGTGCAAAGAACCATGGTTTCTCGCCACAAGAAAGTTTGCAAATTGGCAAATCAAATGCAGACACAAGCCTTGCAAGAGACCCGCCCGATGCAGAATTGGTCTACTATACAAATGATGATACCGAAACTCCTCCCATCGACTTGGATGACACTCTTTGCAAATCTCCATGCATGCCTCATGGGAGCACTTCCTCCAAGCTGAGTTTCACTATTACTGTCATGCTAGGAGACAAACCTCACATGTTCTCATCGACAAGCAAAGACTGCAACATTTGTAACTCCTGCAATAGCAAGCTGGCTCCTGTGCTCTCACACCCACTAAGAAGAAGAAAGTGTTAGTTGCCAATGAAACAACTTTATGGACTGAATTCATTGCTTCTAGTGCCTTTTATGGTGCAAGGAACTGAATTTTCTCATGATTTCGCACTCCTACAAAGCTACAAGGTTATGATGTGATATTGGAGTGATTGGATGAATCATCACCTCAAGATGCCTAGATTTCGAGGAAATGGAAGTACAAATCACACTGAAATCAGGAGAAAAGAATCTTCAGTGGATGAAAGCCTACCTAGTGAGCCAATTCAAGAAATGGACAGCATGGAGCACTTATCCGATGACAATATGTGTGGAGTCAGGTTGCCGCTAAACGAATTGCTTCGATGTAACATGAGGACACTGTTGTTCCCTCCCGTCCAAGAACTTCGGTCAAGACAAGGATATTTTGGAACTCCTACCGATGCACCTCCTAAGAGAACTGTGGATCATGCAATCCTTTTGAACCTTGTGCAAAAGTTATAAACCAAAGGCCTTACAGATTGCCTTATCACCTTAAAGAAGCTATGGAACAGATCATTCAAGAAATGATTAAAACAAAGTGATCAGAGATAGTTCCATTCCTCATCTTCCTACAATGTTAGTGAAAAATAAAGACCTATCCTGGAGACTTTGCAATGATTTCAGAAAGGTCAATACTCAGACTATCAAAAAAAGTACCCTATCCCTGTTATTGAGGACTTGTTGATGAACTGCATGGAGCCAATGCTTACTAAACTTGATCTCAAAAGTTGTTACCACCAGATAAGAATGAAGGAAGAGGATATTGAGAAAACTGCTTTTAGCACCCATCGTGGCACTATGAATACTTGGTCATGCCTTTTGGTTTAACCAATGCTCGCAACTTTCCAAATGCTCATGAATACTATCCTAGCCAAGTATCTCGTAAAATTTGTACTAGTATTCTTTGATGATACTTGGTGTTCAAGAAAACATGAAGGAACACATACTTCACTTGAAACAAGTATTTGAAACATCAAGGAACACCAGCTGACATCAGCAAGCAAATGTGTCTTTGCTCAGCCTCGTGGAGTACTTAGGACATGTTATTAGGGCTGATGGAGGCCATCGACCCTATCAAAATTCAGGCAAGGCAAAGAATGGCCGTAACTCAAAATGTCCACGTACTGTGAGCTTTTAGGCTGAAAAGTTACTATAGAAGATTTGTGGAAAATTATGGACTAATATGCAGGCCACTATTTAACTCCTGAAAGGACAGCTTAGTTTCACTGGGGCAAGAGCAAGTTCAAGCTTTCAACACCTCAAGAACAAAATGACACAAGCCCCAAAGTCTTGCTCTCACTGCACTTCTCAAAGCCTTTCATCCCGAAACTCATGCTTGTGCTTATGGACTAGGTGCAGTTCTAATGCAAGAGGGGAGACCTATTTCCTTTTTCAAGAAGGCAATTGGTCCTAGAGCAGAGCATATCCCAATTATGACAAGGAATCTTTAGCAATCATTGAAGCCTCAAGCACCGGAAGCATTATTTTGCCAGATCCTCTCATCATCGTAACTTATCAACAGAGTTTAAAATATATACAAGAACAAAACTCAATGAGGGAATTCAGCACAAGCTTCTCGTCAAACTTCTGGCTACAATTACATCTGTGGAGTACAAGCAGGAAAGAAAACAAAGTGGCCGATGCCTCCGTGGTGCACCCCAAAATTCATGCACTAATTGCTTCTTCCGTCAAACCCGCTCGATAATCAAGTGGTCGACAGCTACAAAATGACCAAAGATGCAAGGATCTACTAGCCTAGCTGATTGTAAATCCTTCTTCTGAGGCCAACTACATCAGGCAACAGGTGTGTCAGGGACACAAAACAGTAATTGTTATGGAGCCGACAACACCATCGTAATTAAATTGCTCGCCGCTTCACATAGCTCTGAACTCTGGCTATCAGTGTCACAGAGCTACATACCAAAGAGTTAAGCTCCTATTACATTGGCTCTGCATGAAGCAATTTGTTGTTGACTATATTAAACAATGCCCTACATGTCAAATAAACAAAGCGTAACACCGCAAGTACCTCGGGCTATCTAACTCTCGCCAGCCCCTGCATTTTGCTCGGTGCCACATAAGCATGGATTTTGTGGAGGGTCTTCTACCTCTCACAACAAGAACATGATCTTGGTTGTGGTTGATAGATTCACCAAACACAACTACTTCATCCCAATGAAACACCCCATTACAGCCTAACATCCGTAGTGAAGGCCTTCATCTGATAACATCTTCAAACTCCATGGACTACCAAATGTGATTGTTAATGATGAGACAAAATCTTCACCAAAGAAGCTCAAGGGACTTGTTCAAGAAGTTGGGCATCAAATTACACTTGAGCACTTCTTATCACCCTCAAATCGATGGTCACGTACGTAGAGTCAATCTGTCTTGAAAATTATCTCTATGCATGGCCTTAATCCAACCCCAAAAGTGGCACAACCGGTTATCCCTAGCAGAGTGGTGGTACAATACTAGCTACTACCACAGCCTTCAAGATCACCCCTTCCACGCCTGCATGGCGTAACTCTCATATGCTAGCTGAATCGCTTTTATCCTCAGAGAAGAACTGAATAGCCCTGATGTACCTACCACCAACAAATCAAGAACACACATTAAGGAAAATCTCCGAGAGCTCAAGCCGTGATGAAACATTAGCTGACAAGAAGAAGAGATCTGAAAGAACTCTTGGAAGTAGGTGACATGGCTCACTTGAAACTACAACCTTACTGTGCATACCACTCTCAAGATCCATATATGTCTTAAGTTGCATTCCAAATATTATGGCCCATTGTAGTTACCTGTAAAGTTGGTCTAGTGGCTTACAAGCTCCTCCTTCCCCGACGCAATCGCAAAACTACATGATACTTTCTCATGAGCCAGCTCAAGAAGCATATTGGCCCAATGTATATTCCAAACCCCAAGCTTCCATTACTCAATCCTAATGGAACAATCTATCGAACAGTATCAACTACTTGAACGCAAATTGGTACCGCATGTGCAAGGCAACATCAGATTCCCGTGGTTCGATGGCTCATCGAATGGAGCAATCAACCCCAGGAGGAGGCCACTTGGGAGGACGCCACATTCATACAAAAAGTGTTTCCGAATTTCCAGCCCTGAGGACAGTGTCCAGACCGAACGGGAGTTGTTGTCGACCCAACTGCCTATGTCTCAAGATATGATCGCTGCATATGGGATTCAGCTTAATTCAAACCTCTCTATCGTGGGAAACAACTAGAATACACATCTTTGATCGACGTCGAGACGACGCTCGCATCGCTTCTCCAAATTGTAATGACCCGGAGAGCGTCCGATCTCCATCGTGGCGGGATTGCTTCAGGTCGCTGCTCTTTCCGCAACGCAATCAGTAGCGCCTCTCTTTCTTTTTTTTGCTTTCTTCTTCGATGAGGACATCAATACCATTGTTACACCCACAGCCCTCGCCTGCATACATACCGACTAATTACTAGAGCTCAAAGACGCCAACTAAATTACCGTGTACTGCTTCTTGGTAATGATTCTAATGTTCATGAGAATATGATGCTGCCTAAATTGGATACATTTGTTTTGCTTACAAGTGAAGGGCCTAGCTTGGAGAAGGATGAACATTGGAGCACCAACAAGCATGGAGATGATGGCATACGCAGGGGACAAGAACGGAGTTGTTAAGTGATGATTTGTGACTTTGAAGCCACCATAATCGAGTGCATGAAGCCTGGACGAAATATACAAGATGCCACTTCATAAATTTCTGTCCAGAGCTTATTCTAGGTGCTCGTCACCTTATTATTGGGCCAGCCCATGTAATTTCGAAATACATAAGTATAGGCTATTTTTAGAGTCCAGATGGTGGGAAACAAGAGATAGGTTAGTTTCGACCCCTCCACCAAGGGCCACGTAAATTCACCCTCTTCCTCCATATATATAGCCCTTAGGGCAACTGCTTAGACTTTGGGTTTTGTTTAGATTTAAAGTTCGCCATATACGTAACTTCGCAGCATTTCGCTTGTGTTCAACGACTGCACAAAGGCGCCATGCAACTCCCACCTTGATCAATAAAGCTTTCATCTTATATTCAACATCCAGATTGCAATCTCAGTTTTTGCTTGTTCTTCGCTTGTCACAGGAAACAGATCTCGTGGTCCGTTGATCGTGCTCCATAAGTGTCAATAACCTCTTGAGTTGGTTTAGCGACAGCAAGGCGCGACGCCCTCGCACGCTCATAGTCGGATCGCCAAAGTCGATTTCCACCAAAGCGAATCCACCATCTCATCGAAAGACGGACACCTTTGCTTCTATCAAGGGTATCGATTTCCAGTTGCTCCGTGAGATTTTACATTTTTTCGTAGTTTAGATCGAAGTCTGTTCTTCATACCTATAGTCCACTTAAAAAGCCAAAAAAATTAGGGTTAGTTCATCCCATCCAACCAATCTCAGCCTTTTGCATAATCTTTTTCAGATTTGCTTGTTGAATTATGGCGTTGCATCATCGTGTCAAGTTGCTGGTCTTAGCGCCTAGTCTTTTAGAGTTTCGAAGTTCCGTTCACAGTGTTGTCACGCAGCCGCCGCCATATACCACCACCACATATTCACCGCCAATATTTAATCCATATACGCCACCACATATCCGCCGCCATCACGCCCATCCGAGTCCACCTGCAAACATATATCCGCCACCAGTCCGAAGTTCCACCAGATCTCATCTCCGCCACCAGTCCGAAGTTCCACCAGATTCATCTCCGCCACCAGTCCGAAGTTCCACCAGATTCATCTCCGCCCACCACCCTAGTCTGAGTCCAAAGAATTGTTGCATTGTTCTCGATTTCCAGATCACGCGACACTCGAAGTCAGGATGAGAGCGAGACACCCCAACTTCCGAGCCATCCGCAGAAGAAAAATAGCTCCAGCTTAAAAAACTAAGTCCTGAAAATTCGCTAGGCAGTTTTAGACCATTTGTAGACTTTTTCAAAAAATTGTTGGCAAGGCAAAAAAAGAAAAAAGTGCAAAAAAAGAAAAAAAATTCAGAGTGTGCTCCTCCCTTGTTTACGTGCCGCTACCAGGATTTTGTTGGTGTTCTAGGCTCGCCTCTAGCATTAGCTTCAGCCTAGGACCAAAGACAAGATCATTGTCTGAGCGCTTATTCAACTTTGCACCTCTCCGAATTGATTATTGTCAATTCTTTTTGCTACCATATTATAAGCCCTCCAGCTCCACATACATCACGCCGTATGCTGGACTCTCCCCCGTAATCGCCTATCCAAGCTTTGAGAGTTTTGACTACAACGGTTGATTTATCACCGCCACGGGTATGAACTCGGTAAGAATTTGAGATTTGCTTGACGGATTTGTGACTATCCACCACCACTTCCTAGTAGTCTGTGAGGATCATATTCTTGTGTGTTTCTATTGTCGCTAACCATGGCAGCAGGATCAAGTCGACTAGACCGACCGGGAGAACTTGACGTAAAAAGGAGCTTCAATGATAAGTTTCAAAGAAATGATGAGTGGACAAAAAGATGTGATAACCAGATTTGATGAGGCCATGGAGAAGATAGATTGGCATTGAGAAAGCTTTAGAAACAAAGCTCGAGCAACAAGTTTAATGAATTGTCTCAGCCTACCACCACCACCACTGGCAGCACCTAACGCAACTCTTCAACAACAACAATGACTACCTCCACATCGCAAGCAGCCCTCCGCCGAAGCGCATCTGTGTCCTCTTCACCGGCCAAGCTTGGGTGTCATGGCCTTGATATCAGGCTCCTGTCACGATGTGGGGAGGATGATTATGTGGGAGATTACGAGGATGAGGTTGATCAACATCGTAATCCACGGCAAACCACACCAGCACCACAACCACCGTGTCATCCACATGCAAATAATGGCAATGTTAGGGCTCCCCTCAGTAGATCATGACCATCTCCCTAAACTGAAATTGAATATTCCACCATTTGAGGGTAGATATGTTTCTGATATATATCTTACTTGGGAGTTAGAAACTGAACAACGATTTACATGTTTACAATATCCTAAGGAGAGACGTGTTCTAGTCTGGCTGCTTGTGCTTTCACTAGCTTTGCATGTGTTTGGTGGTCCAACATTGTAGATTATATCCTGCTCCAGCTACTTGGCTGCTTTTGAAAACTGCTATGCGACTCGCTGGTTCCACCATATTATCAACGTGAATTACTTCAAAAATTGCAGCGCTTTAAGACAAGGAAAAATTCAGAGAAGAATATTATCGAATTACAAACCGCTTGATTAGATGTGGTATTGTTGAGGAGAATGTTATGCTGTTGCATCGCTCGGGTGGATTAAATAGAGAGATTCGCACCATTCTAGACTATAAGGATTATAATAATATCACCTGCTTATTCCATCTTGCTTGTAAAGCTGAACGTGAAGTGCAGGATCTGACGCATTGCCAGCGCACTAACTTTTCTCAGCAGGTCGACCTTCATCATGGACACCACGGCATCATCTATTTCCACCGCACCATCACCTCCTTTGTGCCACCTCCAACTGTGATACAAGAAACCAAACAACCACCACTATCTCGCTAAGAGCACACGCTGCTCCGCAGAGCTCTTCTTCTTCCATGGCGCCAACAGGCACAAGTGATATTATTTGTCGTCATTGTAAGGGAAGAGGATATTTTGTGAGAGAATGCAAATCTCAGCTGCAGATGATTGCTACCGAGGATGGTGGGTAATGAGTCCGCTTAGTGACTATGATGAGGAGACTTTGGCTCTTATTACACATGAGGAACACGGTGGAGATGATTCTGATCATGAGACACATGGCCACATGGGTCAAGATACTATGGTATGAAAGTTTAGTTGCTTCAACGTGTTTTGAGTGTGCAGGTTACACAAGCTGTAGCAAAATCAGAGGCATAATTTGTTCCATACAAAGGGAGCTGTGAAGGAACGCTCTCCTGCAAGGCTATCATAGATGGAGGAGCTGCAATAACTTGGCTAGCATGGAGATGGTGGAGAAGCTATCTCTCACCGTAAGACCACATCCACATCCTTACATTACATCCAATGGTTCAACAACAGCTGCAAGGTTAAGGTAACACGCATGTTCGTGTGCATTTTAATATCTCTACATATGTTGATTATGTTGATTGTGATGTGGTACCTATGCAAGCATGTTCCTTATTACTTGGTAGACCATGGCAATTTGATAAAAATTCTGTACACCATGGTAGAAACAATCATTATACTCTTTGTTCATAAGGATAAAAATATAACTTTGCTTCCTATGACTCCCGATTCCATTTTGAAAGATGATATTAATAGAGCAACAAAGCAAAACAGAGAAAAATAAGAGTGAAAATCAGATTGTGGGCAAAAGAATTTGAGCAACAAATGAAGCCTAATAATAAACCATTCACCTGCTGTCCTGAAATTAAATTGAAGAGTGCATGTTTGTTTTGCCACCAAATCTGATATTGATGAGCTAGATTCTAGCAAATTTGTTTGCTATGCTTTGTGTGCAAAGAGGCATTATTTTCATTCGAGGACGTGCTTTCCTTTCTTCCCCTCGCCGCTACTTCAATATTTTGCAGAGTTCTCACCGACGCCTTTCCCACAAGACATGCCACCGGATTACCACCTATTCGAGGGATTGAGCATCAAATTGACTTAATTCCCGATGCATCGCTGTCCAACCGTGCACCATACCGCACCAATCCAAGAGGAGAACGAGGAGATTATGCTCCAGCGCAGGAGCTGTTCACAAAGGTTATATACGTGAATCTTTAGTCCTTGTGATGTTCCTATTATACTATTGCCTAAAAAGGATGATACATCGCAGATGTGTGTTGATTGTAGAGGCATTAATAATATTACTATTTGTTATCGCCATCCTATTCCTAGGCTAGATGATATGCTTGATGAATTGAGTGGTTTCACAATATTCTCCAAAGTTGATTTATGAGTGGATACCATCAAATTCGTATGAAATTGGGCGATGAATGGAAACAAAGCATTTAAAACTAAGTTTGGTTTATATGAGTGGTTAGTCATGCCTTTGGGTTAACTAATGCACCTAGTACTTCCATGAGGCTAATGAACGTAAGTTTTACGCGGCTTTCATTGGACGTTTGTAGGTAGTCTATTTTGATGATATACCGATTTATAGCAAATCTTTGAAGAACATTTTGAACATTTACGTGTTGTTTTAATGCTCACGTGATGCACGCTTGTTTGGTAACCTTGGGAAGTGCACCTTTGCAATCGATTCGAGTAACTTTTCTTGGCTATGTTGTTACTCCATGTGGAATTGAAGTTGATAAAGCCAAGATTGAAGCTATTAAGAGTTGGCCGCAGCCCAAAACGGTCACACAAGTGAGGAGTTTTGGCCTGGCTTGGTTTCTATAGGCGTTTGTGAGAGATTTCAGCACCATTGCTAACACCTCTCAACGATCTTACAAAGAAGGATGTATTGCTTGGGGGGTACCGTGATAGGAAGAAGCCTTCACGGTATTGAAAGATAAGTTGACACATGCCCTTTACTCCAACTTCCTCGATTTTAATAAGACTTTTGAGCTTGAATGTGATGCTAGTGGAATTGGATTAGAGGTGGCATACAAGTTGGCAAACCTCACTGTATACTTTTTCAAAAATTGAGGGCTCTAGTCTCAACTATTCTACTTATGATAAAGAATTATATGCTCTTGTTCGACCTTAGAAACATGGCAACATTATTTATGGCCCAAAGAATTTGTTATACATTCTGATCATGAATCTTTGAAGCATTAAAAGTCAAGCTAAATTGAACTGAGACATGCTAAATGGTTGAATTCATTGAGACTTTCCTTATGTCATTAAACACAAGAAGTAAAGAAAATGTTATTGTCGATGCATTGTCTCGTCATATACTATGCTTTCACAACTTGACTTAAAATATTTGGTTTGAGACCATCAAAGATCAATATTGCATGATGTGAATTTAAAGATGTATTGCGAATTGTAAAGAAGGTAGAACATGGAACAAGTTCCGTTAACTATGGATTTGTGTTTCGGCTAACAAGTTATGCATTCCAGCTAGTCTGCCTTTTTTGTTGTGCAGAGGCATGGAGGAGGACTAATGGACACTTTGGCGTGAAGAAGACGGAGGATATACTTGCTACACATTTCTTTTGGCCAAAGATGAGACGGATGTTGAGCTTTATTGTCACGCACTACATGTCAAAAAGCTAAGTCAACACTAATCCTCATGGTTTATATATGCGCTTTCTGGCTTCAGTGTTCCTTGGGAGGATATATCTATGAACAAAGAAGGTGATCTAGGTGGAACCCTAATTCCGATCTTTCACGCTTGAGGGATCCATGAGGAAAACACGAAGAACACGCGAAGCACGAGAGGAAATCACGGAAGAACGAGAGACACTCAACCGACAAGAGATCAATCACACAAGGTCTAGATCGTCAAGCACGAGTGATACATGGTCCAAAATCAACAAAGGAAAGATAAAAGGTAGCCGTTTTTCCCGGAGGAGGTCTTGAATCCACGAGGGATCTTTCCCAGATAGGGTCTTGAATCCATGGATTCTTCCAGACGGAGGTCCTGATTCCGGGAGAAGTACCTGGATGAGCAAAGGCTCACACACAAATATGAGCTAACCAATGCTAAGTCTCAAAGTGAGGAGAGGGGGTCCTTATATAGAGTCTGGGCGAGGCATGGCACACGCGCCAGCAGGCCGGCCGGATGATCCCACGGTCCCATGATCCGGTGGGGCCCGATGGTCCGGTGTCTCGGACGGGCGCAGGCCGACGTCCCTGGTGGTCCGGAAACCGGGCGGTCCGGATGATCCGCCGGGTCCGATGATCCTTTCAGCGGGAGGTTCTGTCTGTTGATTAAGGATCGTTCGGACCGGGTCCGGATCATCCGCTCGTCCGACGCCGCTCCGCCGGATGCCCGCCTTCCGGTCCTGTTTGCTTTTCCTTCCGTTTTCGCAGATGTCTTCCGCTCCACTCTCCTTGCTTCCAGCCTTTTCATGGTCGACTTCTGGGCCCGAAAGATGCATAGAGTTTCCGCTGAGGTATTAACTCGCTCATTGAATCAAGGAGAGTGTGAGAGGAGTGATGTCACCGTTTCAAGAGCTTCTTGCACGTTCGAAGTCATCGGTCCTTGTGGTGTTGTAGGTGTTGATGTAGAGGCCATGGGATGATGGAAGGATGCTCCGATCATATCCCTCCTTCAAAGGATTCGACCTGGATCTAGATCTTCATCACCATGGAAAGGCGAGGTCTTTGACGTTGAAGGTGTTGCCACGCTGTATTGTCGCCGTAGGTCGAGCTTGTAGGCCTTTGTTGAGCGCATAACACCTTGAAGGGTCCATCGCTCGAGGTAGAAGTTTGACTCATGCTCTAAGCTGCTTGGAAGGTGTAGCCACACAGATCGCTTTGTAAGATCATGGGTTTTGTTGATCGGC
>JAHHZJ010005285.1:0-14427 GCA_021437245.1 Aegilops speltoides | reverse complement strand
GATGCAGAGAGCAGGAGCTTCAAGATAAGCATGATGACAAGGTAGTTGCAATACCTTTCTCTTTCTCCTTGTATAATCCTGCAAAGCGTGTGCGTGTATCAGCGTGTGCCATGAAGAGCGTATTGTCTGGTGGTGATGTTGGTGTTCCTGAGGAGATAGATCGAGTGGTGGAGATCTTGGAAACCATATCCGGTGATCTCAAGGAGTTCCTGATGCTCCTGCAGAACTGTCAACCGATCCATCGTCCTTTGGCTACTAATATCTTCGTCGAGGGGCAGATGTTCGGCTGACATGTCGAGAAAGAGAGGATCATCAACTTCCTGCTGCACGATGGTGGTGTGTCAGCTCGAAAACTGGGCGTGCTCCCAATTGTTGGCGGCATGGGAGTCGGGAAGACCACCCTTGTGCAGCATGTCTGCGATGATGAGAGGGTGCGCCACCACTTTCCAATAAATTTGTATTCCAATTTCTCATACACCAGGGCAATGGCATGGGGTGAGGCCCCGTTTGTTCTAGGATCCAAACACGCAGTTAGAGATGCTAAAAAATTCATCGAGTCACTACATGTACTTAAGGACAAATGCCTGACCAAGAGGTTCTTGATGGTATTTGAAGATGTTGACGCGGACAAGAAGCAGATGCTAGAAGAGTTACTGCCGACCTTAGGAGATGGCAAACATGGAAGCAGGATCATAATCACCACAAACAGCAGGGCCGTCGCGGCGAGCATGGGAACAGTGCAGCCGGTCAGTCTGCAGGTTATGACGCACCAGGAGTACTGGTTCTTCTTCAAGGCGCACGCGTTTGCTGGCAGAGACGTCGAGGAGGACCCAAGGATGCTAGCAGCAGGCAAGGTGATTGCAAGGAAGCTAAATGGGTCCTTCTTCGGAGCAAAAATCATCGGCGGGGTGCTGAAAGCTCATCCGAATCCCCGGTTCTGGAGCAAGGTGCTGAGGAGCAATATAGGGGGGTTGTTTCTGTTGGGTGATGGAATTGGGTACATTACAGATTTGGCAGAGAACTTGCTGCCAATCTACGCAGAGGTGTGTAAGGTGACCATTTGTAAGAGTCCATTTATCTTTCAGACAGAACTGGCTCGGTTGGAGGATCTGTATCAGGCAAGTCCGCTTGGTGATAACCGGTTTGCAAAAGCTCTGTTGTGCAGGTCAATGTTGCCATTCGAACTCTTGAACTACGCTGCTGATTGCAATGTGTGTGGGCCTACGCTGCTGATTGCAATGTGTGAAGGCTGGACTATTCAGCAGAGTTAATCAAAATTTAAGGAAGTAGACTCTGCCCATATACTCCCATCAATAAAAGGTTTGCCAATATAGGGATGTGAAGATCAGACAGGAACTACGCCTGTTTATATGGAGTCTGGTTTACTCGTTCCCATGGAATTGGCTGCTTCGTGTAGCGCTGAATGCTCTGTTTTGAGTTGTATTATTGTTGTTTTTCTTGACTTGCTTTTCTGGTAGTATATACATGAAACTGGCTCCAATAACTTTAACATGGTCCTTGATGTGTAGAATGACAGTAGTGAGTCTGTTATGTGGTGCCGAGAGCTTTGGTAGTAGCTCGAATATGCAGTTAGAAATTCCCATTAAGAGTATCGCTCCGAGGGAGAAAATTTGCAAGTTGACCGTGAAGATCTGGTTAGAAGTTCCATTACTAGCTTGATTACCGGTACGGCAGTACTCCCTAGGTGAATTCACGTGTCGAATCTTCTAGGCGTATATAGGTGGGGATAAAAACAGCAACAGCAAGGCCAGTTTTCCTCTCGTCCCTGGCGGCTGCAACCCTAGCCGCCGCCAGGGCCAATCTCCCAACGCCGTTCTCCGGCGGCTCCCCTCCACCGGCGACCTCGGTCGTCGGTGGTGAGGGGGGCCGCCGGATCCACGCGTCTGGATCGATTTTTCTCCTTTATAGTTTAGGTTTTTAGGTTGTTCATCGTCTTTGCTTTGGTGATGACGATGGCGGCGCTGAATAATGAATCTTCGAATCCTTCCTTGACGAGGCCATCGGTCCTATGGTTGGGGATGGATTTGGAAACCAGTCTGTTCAAGCAAGGATGGTGTGGCGGCGGCGGCATCCTCGTGGTGGACCTGTGTCCTTGGGCTCCGCCGTTGCGACGACGTTTGCTCCAGCGTCGACGCGGAGCTTGGGAGGTAGTCCAGGAGCGGATGCAGATTGTGGTCTGCATCGACGACATCTGGAAGACGGAATATCTGCTGGGCTCGTGGTTTGTGGATGGCAGGTATGGTTTCCTCCTTCGGCGTCTTAGTCGTGGTGGGTGCCGATCCGGAGTTCGATGGCGGTCCGGTGTTGCCCGGTCTGATTCGTTCAACGGCAAGGGCTTCACTTTTGGTGAGCCACTTTGGAGGTCCGCAAAGCTGCATATCAGCGATGGAGCCGCGTCGAGCTCGGGTGAGGTGGTGATTCGTCATTCTATTCTTCGGTGGCTGCTGTGGTGGTGCCGGAAGCAGTTGACGAGCGTTGGTGTCAAGCTCAGAGATGTTCTACTATCTTTTCAATTTTGTCATGTCGGTCTTTACGTGATCGAAATTGCTTTGCACACGATTGTTGTACATACGATCTGATGTGTCTTACTACACAACATGCTGCATTGGTTTTCTTTTTCTGATGGAGCTGGTTTGATTGGACGAAAGCACGTGCAACAGCACATCGTATGTGTTTCCGACGTGTAAATGTCGTACGTATAGCAGCTCTGTTAGGTGATTTGTACTTTGTTTTTTATGATATGAATGAGACACATATTACCATGCAAAAAAAGTATATAGGTGGGGATATGTAGACCTGGGCAGCCCTGGAGACGTGGTCATGCTGCAGAGGTGCCAGGCATTAACTATTTTTCCATTTCAACATCAACAGAGTTGGTTGAAGCTAAATCGGTCCACCATTGCTCTCCTATAGGATCAGCACGATAAGTTGTAACAGCACTAGCATAATATGCTATCACTAGCACAATAAGTCATAGCAACCTAGTGTAGATTAAAAAACTGTAAGCCATCATTGCAAAATATAGCGAAGGAAAGTTGGATCTCTATTATTCTATAGAACTCTTGCAGACAAGAACTGCTAGTGTAAAGAAGCACCTGTTGCACAGCATACAAGACAAAGGTCATATGAATCAGAGAAGAGGCCTTCACCTTGGTGTCATCCGAGGAAGTTTGTTTCAGTGGAGCAGGAATCCTTTTCCGCTCCTCCTCTTCCTGCCTGGAACTGGAAGCTCTTCTGTTTTGGGCTTCTCACTGTTAGAAGATGGACTGTCAATTCGTCTTGAGAAATTTTAAGGTTCATGTGTCCTAAATTTACCTGATAGAATAGCGCGCTCTGCAGTCGCACACGGATGATCTTCACCGATGGATTTTCAATTTCAGATGTCACAACAACAGATGCCACACCACCTGAGCTTGAATTGTATGTACTGCACATGTTAATCCTGTAAGTAACTGCAAGATAAAAAAACAATTTGGTATAAGTGGCTATGGAACACGACTACATGACACAACACTATGGACATGCCAATTGTACTGCAAGCACTAGTGATTAGGCCATGGATGTGGAAGCTCCAATATAGACAGGTAGCCCCTCCTTGGCTTCTAGATGTGGATGCTCCAAGGGAAGGACTAGCTCTCAAAACAAAATCCCTTCATTTTTGGTACCTGTAAGGATAATAATCGACCATTTACTGCACTAGTCATCAGACAAACTCAGAATATACTTTTCTTACCATTCAAAAAAGTACTTTTCTATGTAATACTGTACAACCAATGAGTGCTGGCAAAAGGAAAATTTGTTCCTGTTAATCTTTTGTTCTGCTGTGTGATACTTAAATAATAAAAATATAACCACATTAACTGGTCGTGCAATCTCAATCAGCAGTCCCTTTCATAGAGGCAAAACACACGTTGTAGACTTGCAGTGTAATATGGACTCACAGCACTGAAGTCTTTGGTGTCGCTCTCATGCTACTACTTGTTTATCTCCACCACACAGACCCTTGGTGCTCACCTTGACTTCTGATTACATTCAAAACCATAGAATTGCCATCAGATCCAAAAAAAGCAAGAGGATTTTATCATGGCGGAGCTCATCATCTCGGCGGTTGTCGGGGACATGGTCGGTAGGGTGATATCTCTTCTCGCTGGCCGGTTCAAAGGCCAAGGGTGCACTGACGCCAAGCTACGGAGGATTTGCCATATGCTTGTCAAGGTTCACAGTGCGGTAGAGGAGGCCAAAGGGAGGCAGATCACAAACTGCGGCACCCTCGAGTGGCTCTCGGAGCTCAACGATGGGGTATACCAGGGCCGCTACTTGCTCGACACGGTCAGATGTAGAGAGCAGGAGCTTGAAGATGACCATGCTGACAAGGTAGTGACACAACCTTTTTCTTTATCTTTGTTTAATCCTGCAAAGCGTGTGCGCGTAGCGGCATGTGCCGTGAAGAGCCTACTGTCTCACCATGATGTCGGTGGTCCTGAGGAGATTGACAGAGTGGTGGAGATGTTGGAAACCATATCCGGTGATCTCAAGGAGTTCATGATGCTCCTACAGAACTGCCAGCCAATCCATCGTCCTTTGGCCACTAATATCTTCATTGAGGGGCAGATGTTCGGCCGACATGTTGAGAAACAGATGATCATCAACTTCCTGCTGCATGATGGTGGTGTGTCTACTGGAAAACTAGGTGTGCTTCCAATTGTTGGCAGCACGGGAGTCGGGAAGACCACCCTTGCGCAGCATGTCTGCGATGATGAGAGGGTGCGCAACCACTTTCCGATAATCTTGTATTCCAATTTCTCATACACCAGAGCAATGGCTCGGGGTGAGGCGGTGTTTGTTCTAGGATCCAAAAATGCAGTTAGAGATGCTAAAAAATTCATCGAAATACTGCATGTACTCAAGGAGAAATACCTCAGCAGGAGGTTCTTGATGGTATTTGAAGATGTTGACATGGGCAAGAAACAGATGCTAGAAGAGTTACTGCCAATCTTGAGACATGGCAAATTCGGGAGCAGGATCATAATCACCACAAACAACAGGGATGTCGCCAGCTTGGGAACGGTGCAGCCAATCAATCTGAAGGTTATGCCGCATCAGGAGTACTGGTTCTTCTTCAAGGCACACGCGTTTGCTGGCAGAGATGTCGAGGAGGACCAAAGGATGTTATCAGCAGGTAACACGATTGCAAGGAAGCTAAATGGGTCATTCTTCGGAGCGAAAATCGTCGGCAGGGTGCTGAAAGCTCATCCGAATCCCCGGTTCTGGTGCAAGGTGCTGGGAAGCAATATAGGGGGGTTGTCTCTGTTGGGTGATGGAATTGGGTACATTGCAGATTTGGCAGAGAATTTGCTACCAAACTACGCAAACATATGTGAGGTGACAATTTCTAAGACTCCATATCCCTCTCAGACAGAACTGGCTGGGTTGGTATATCAGGCAAGTCCTAGTGCTAGTGTTGTTGCCCCGCGTGGTGATATCGGGTTTGCAAAAGTCTTGTTGTGCAGGTCAGTGTTGCCGCTCCAATCACTGTACTACACTGCTCATTGCAGTCTGCGTGGGCCAGATTACTCACCAGAGTTCACCAAACTTGAAGGGAGTAGATTTGCCCATCTTACTCCCCTCAAGAAAAGATTTCCTAATATTAGTAATATATGTGTGTGAAGATCAGACATGAATTATGCCTATTTACAAGGAATTGACTTGTCCGTACTAGTTCTTGTTTATTTCTGTTTTGTTTGCTTGCTTGTGTTGCTTCCCTGGTATATACATGAAGCAAGCTTGGATAACTGTAACGTGGCCCCTGATGTGTGGAATAAAAAGTAGTAGTGACTATCTTATGCGGTTCCCAGAGCTGTGACAGTAGCTTGATTATCCAGAGTAGTGTTCTGCGGGAGAACACTTGGGAACTAGTCATGAAAATCGGGTTAGAAGTTCCATTATGAGCTTTGCCGGTAGATTGATTATGTTGTTTCTGGTGCTTCCTAGACAACCTTCACTCGGGATTGGCCGGGCCCTGCCATCCACTCGCCAACTATAGACGCATATGGTTTGGTGTTACATTGACCCGGGCAGCCCTGGAGATGTGGCCATGCAAAGTGTTTGGGCATTTGTCTGTAATTTTTCACACATTTGAAGAGATGTACAGACATTGCAAAATCAACAAAGTAAGTTGGTTGAAGCTAAACCTGTCGACCATGCTCCCATATATGATCAGCACAATAAGCTGTAACACCACTAGCAGAATATGCCATCACTAACAAGTCATAGCAACATGTAAGCCATCGTTGCAAAATATGGCAAGGGAAAGATGGATAATGCTAAGAAAGAAAAAACATTTTTCAACTTTCTGTTGATTAGATTAGCGATACCTATTACCCAGGACACAAATCCATGCACTGGTAATAAAGCTGAAACAGAGCTGATTGTCCACCGTATATCTCTATAATACAACTGCTAGCACATAGAAACGTTGCCTTTATCGGAAAAAATAGAAACACTCGTTGCACATCAGACAAGGTAAAGCTCATATGTATCGGAGAAGAGGCCTTCACCTTGGTGATATCCGAGGAAACATGGTCCTGCTCGGTGCCGCATTCGCCCGGCGATGGTTTCAGCAGAGCAGGAACCTCTCTCATCTCCTCCACTTCCTGCCTGCAAGCTCTTCGTCCTGGCTTACCACAGACCAAAGATGGACTGTCAATTGGTCTTGCAAATTGTCAAGGATGAGGGTGTCCTAAATTTACCTGAAATCAGAACACTTGCTGCAGCAGCACACAGACGGTCTTCACTGATGGATTTTCAGTTACACATACTTCACATGACAAGATGCCACACCACCTCCTTTCGCAAACAAAAAAAAAGATGCCACACCACCTGAGCTTGAATTGTACTCTACGTGTTAAACATGTAAGAAAATCATAGCATGGAAACCCAATTCTGGAAATGTGGCTATGGAAGATGACCGCACAATTGACAGGTCAACTGCACTGCAAGTACCAGTGATTATGCTATGGCAACAATAGACAGGTAGCACCTCCTTGGATTCTAGGTATGTTGATGGTCTAACAATAGACAGGTAGCACCAGTGACTACACATTCACAGCATTAATCATCTGACAAACTCAGAATATGTTTTCATAAGTATTTAGTACTGTACAACCAATAAGTAACGGCCAACAGAAAATTAGTCTGTTGCTTTTTGCTCTACTGAGTCAGTGCGACACTTAAAATATAACCACAATAACTTGCTGTGCAATCTAAAACGACAGTTTCTTCCATAGAAGGAAAACACGTGTTGTAGACTTGCAGTGCAACATGGAGTCAAAGCACTGAAGTCTTCCATGTCGCTCTCATGCTAATATTTATATGTCTCCACCACACAAACCATTGGTGCTCACCTTGACTTATGGTTTCATTCAGAAGCTTGGAATTGATAGAAAGGCTGGGGTACCAGGTAACTTGCGAACATCACAAAGTTGCTAGAGGAATTTATCATGGCGGAGGTCATCTTCTCGGCGGTTGTCGGAGACATGGTCGGCAGGATGATATCTCTTCTTGCCGGCCAGTTCAAGGGCCAACAGTGCACTGAAGCCAAACTACGCAAGATTTGCCATATGCTCGTCAAAGTTTATAGTGCAGTAGAGGAGGCCAAAGGGAGGCAGATCACAAACTACGGCACCCTCGAGTGGCTTTCGGAGCTCAACGACAGTGTGTACCAGGGCCGCTACTTGCTCGACACGGTCGGATGCAGAGAGCAGGAGCTTGAAGATGAGCATGCTGACAAGGTAGTTGCACAACCTTTCTCTTTCTCCTTGTTTAATCCTGCAAAGCGTGTGCGCTTAGCAGCCTGTGCCATGAAGAGCCTATTATCTGGCCATGATGTTGGTGTTGGTGAGGACATGGATAGAGTGGTAGAGATCTTGGAAACCGTATCTACTGATCTCAAGGAGTTCATGATGCTCCTACACAACTGCCAGCCCATCCATCGTCCTTTGGCTACTAATATCTTTGTCGAGGGGCAGATGTTCGGCCGACATATCGACAAAGAGAGGATCATCAACTTCCTGCTGCACGATGGTGGTTCGTCAACTGAAGAAAAAGTGGGTGTGCTTCCCATCGTCGGTGACATAGGAGTCGGGAAGACCACCCTTGCGCAGCATGTCTGCGATGATGAGAGGGTACGCAGCCACTTTCCAATAATCTTATATTCTAATCTCTCATACACCAGGGCAATGGCAAGGGGTGAGGCAGCGTTTGTTCTAGGATCCAGACACACAGTTAAAGATGCTAAAGAATTCATTGAGTCACTGCATGTACTCAAGCAGAAATACTTCACCAAGAGGTTCTTGATGGTATTTGAAGATGTTGACGTGGACAAGAAGCAGTTGCTAGAAGAGTTATTGCTGATCTTAAGACATGGAAAACATGGAAGCAGGATCATAATCACCACAAACAGCAGGGCCATCGCGGCGAGCATGGGAACGGTGCAGCCGATCAGTCTGAAGGTCATGCCGCACCAGGAGTACTGGTTCTTCTTCAAAGCGCACGCGTTTGCCGGAAGAGATGTAGAGGAGGACCCAAGGATGCTAGCAGAAGGCAAAGCGATTGCAAGGAAGCTAAATGGATCCTTCTTCGGAGCAAAAATCATCGGCGGGGTGCTGAAGGCTCATCCGAATCCTCAGTTCTGGCGCAAGGTGCTGAGAAGCAATATAGGGGGGTTATCTCTGTTGGGTGATGGAATTGAGTACATTGCAGATTTGACAGAGAATTTGCTACCGATCGACGCAGACATGTGTAAGGTGACCATTTCTAAGGTTCCATATCCCTCTCAGACAGAACTGGCCAGGTTGGTATATCAGGCAAGTCCTAGCGCTAGTGTTGTTGCCCCGCATGGTGATAACGGGTTTGCAAAAGTCTTGTTGTGCCGGTCAGTGCTGCCATTCCAAGTATTGTACTACACTGCTCATTGCAGTGTCCGCGGGCTGAACTATTCACCAGAGTGCATCAAACTCGAAAGAAGTAGATTTGCCCATCTTACTCCCCTCAAGAAAAGATTTCCTAATATCAGTAATATATGTGTGTGAAGATCAGACAGGAATTATGCCTATTTACATGGAATTGACTGGCCCGTGCAGAGTAGAATGCTCTGTTTTGAGTTGCATTGTACTAGTTCTTGTTTATTTCTGTATTCTTAGCTTGCTCGGATAACTGTAACCTGGCCCTTGATGTGTGGAATGAAAAGTAGTGAGTCTCTTATGCGGTTCCCAGAGCTGTGACAGGAGCTTGATTATCCAGACTAATGTTCTGCGGGAGAACACTTGGGAACTAATCATGAAAATCGGGTTAGAAGTTCCATTGTGAGCTTTGCCGGCAGATTGATTAGGTTGTTTCTGGTACTTCCTAGACGACCTTCTCTCAGGATTGGCCGGGTCCTGACATCCACTCGCCGAGTATTCTAGGCATATGGTTTGGGGTTAGGTTGACTCGGGCAGCTCTGGAGAAGTGGTCGTTCTAGAAGTGTTTGGGCATTGGTCTTTAATTTTCAAACATTTGACGAGATGTACAGACATTTCAAAATCAACAAAGAAAGTTGGTTGAAGCTAAATCGGTCGACTATTTATAGGGTCAGCAAAATAAGATGTATCAGCACGAGCAGAGTATGTCATCACTAACAAGTCATACCAGCCTATAAGCCATCATCGCAAAATTATGGCAAGGGAAAGATGGATAACACTGAGAAAAGTATATTCAACTTTCTGTTGATTAGACTAGTCAATACCATACCCGGGCCCCAAATCCATCCACTTGCAGTGAAGTTATGAACGGGGAAAGGTTTCTGAAAACTTCCATAGATGCAATTGTTGCAAAAAGAGCTGATTGTATGCCGTATATCTCTATAATACATTGCTGGTGCATAGAAATAATTGTTGCCTTTATCGGGGGGAAAAACACTTGTGGCACATCAGACAAGGCATGAAGGCAAAGCTCATATGTACTCCCTCCATCCCATAATACAAGACTTTTTTGCAAGCTAACGTAGCTTGCAAAAATGTCTTATATTGTGGGACGGAGGAGGTATCAGAGAAGAGCCAATTGTCTTGTCCCTATCCCCAAGCTCTAGTGCCTTTTTCAGGGTTTTTTTCTTTTTCCCTTTTTGGGTTTTCATTCAGTTTTCCCTGATTAACCAAGAATGTTAGGTTTTTGGGTCCGGTTTTCCTTATAAACTGGACCAACTCACTTCTTAATGAAAGGCAGGAACCCCCTGCCCTCACATGAGGTTTCTCAAAAAAGAGGCATTCACCTTGGTGATATCTGAGGAAATATGCTCCTGCTCGGTGCCGCATTCGCCAGGCGATGGTTTCAGCAGAGCAGGAGCCCCTCTCATCTCCTCCTCTTCCTTCCTGGAGGCTCTTCCCATCTGGCTTCCCACAGGCAGAGATGGACTATCAATTATGAAAATTGTCAAGGATGAGGTTGTCCTAAATTTACCTGAAATAAGAGCACTTGCTGCAGCAGCACACAGACGATCTTCACTGATGGATTTTCACTTTCAGACACTTCACAATACCAGATGCCACACCACCTGAGCTTGAATTGTACTCTAACTGTTAAACATGTAAGAAATCATCGCAAGGAAACCCAATTCTGGAAATGTGGCTATGGAAGATGACCACACAATTGACAGGTCAAATGCACTGCAAGCGCCAATGGTTAGGCTATGGCAACATTAGACAGGCCTGCGAGCATCAGTGATTAGGCTATGGTAACAATAGACAGGTAGCACATCCTTGGCTTCTAAGGATGTTGATGGTCTAAGACAAGGACTAGTCATTCACTGCATTAGTCATCAAGCAAACTCAGAATATATTTTCGTATCTAGTACCATACAACCAATAAATAACGGCCAACAGAAAATTATCCCTGTTATTTTTTGTTCTACCATGTTGGTATGACACTTAAAATAGTATAACTGGTGGTGCAATATAGAACGGCAGTCCCTTTCGTAGAAGGAAACACGCATTGTAGACTTGCAGTGCGATATGGAGTCAAAGCACTGAAGTCTTTCATGTCGCTCTCGTGGTAATATTCATATAACTCCACACAAACCATTGGTGCCCACCTTGACTTCTGGTTTCATTCGGAAACTTATAATTGTTAGAAAGGTTGGGGTACCAGGTAACTTGGGAAATGGGAACATCACATTCAGACACTTGCTAGAGGAATTTATCATGGCAGAGGTCATCTTCTCGGCGGTTGTCGGAGACATGGTCGGCAGGGCGATATCTCTTATTGCTGGCCAGTTCAAAGGCCAAGTGCGCACCGAGGCCAAGCTACGAAGGATCTGCCACATGCTCGTCAAGGTTCATAGTGCAGTAGAGGAGGCCAAAGGAAGGCAGATCACAAACTATGGCACCCTCGAGTGGCTTTCGGAGCTCAACAACAGCATGTACCAGGGCCGCTACTTCCTCGACACAGTCGGATGCAGAAAGCAGGAGCTTGAAGATGAGCAAGCTGACAAGGTAGTTGAACAACGTTTCTCTTTCTCCTTGTTTAATCCTGCAAAGCGTGTGCGCATAGCAGCGTGTGCCATGAAGAGCCTATTGTCTCGCCATGATATTGGTGGTGAGGAGATAGATAGAGTGGTAGAGATCTTGGAAACCGTATCCAGTGATCTCAAAGAGTTCATGATGCTCATACAAAATTGCCAGCCCATGCATCGTCCTTTGCCTACCAATATCTTCATCGACGGGCAGATGTTCGGCCGGCATGTTGAGAAAGAGAGGATAATCAACTTCTTGGTGCACGATGGTGGTCCGTTAACTGGGGAGAAATTGGGTGTGCTTCCCATTGTCGGCGACATGGGAGTTGGGAAGACCACCCTTGTGCAGCATGTCTGCGATGATGAGAGGGTGCGCCACCACTTTCCAATAATTTTGTATTCCAATTTCTCATACACCAGGGCAATGGCATGGGGTGAGGCACCGTTTGTTCTAGGATCCAAACACGCAGTTAGAGATGCTAAAAAATTCATCGAGTCACTACATGTACTCGAGGAGAAATACCTCAACAAGAGGTTTTTATTGGTATTTGAAGATGTTGATGCGGGCAAACAACAGACACTAGAAGAGTTACTGCCGATATTAAGACATGGCAAACATGGAAGCAGGATCATAGTCACCACAAACAGCAAGACCGTCGCGGCGAGCATGGGAACAGTGCAGCCTATCAATTTGAAGGTTATGCCGCATCAGGAGTACTGGTTCTTCTTCAAGGCACATGCGTTTGGCGGCAGAGATGTCGAGGAGGACCCAAGGATGCTAGCAGCGGGCAAGGCGATTGCAAGGAAGTTAAATGGGTCCTTCTTCGGAGCGAAAATTGTCGGTGGGGTGCTGAAAGCTCATCCAAATCCCTGCTTCTGGAACAAGGTGTTGAGGAGCAATATTGGGGGATTGTCTCTGTTGGGCGATGGAATTGGGTACATTGGAGATTTTGCAGAGAATTTGGTACCAATCTACGTAGACGTGTGTAAGGTGACCATTTCTAAGAGTCCATTTCTCTTTCAGACGGAACTAGCTAGGTTGGAGCATTTGTATCAGGCAAGTCCTGGTGCTAGTGCTGCTTGCCCGCATGGTGATATCCGGTTCGCAAAAGTTCTGTTCTGCAGGTCAATGTTAGCACTTAGCACTCCAACTCTTATACTACACTGCTGATTGGAATATGCGCCGGCCGGACTATTCAGTAGAGTTCATCAAAATTTAAGGAAGTAGACTTGCCCATATACTCCCGTCAAGAAAAGGCTTGCCAATACATGTGTGTGAAGATCAGACAGGACGCCTGTTTACATGGAATCTGATGCAATGCAATCATCCCCCATGGAATTGACCAGTACGCGCAGAGCTGAATGCTCTGTTCTGAGTTGTATTGTTGCTGTTGTTTTTTCTTGTTTTGTTTGGTATATACATGAAACTGGCTCCAATAACTGCAACGTGGCCCTTGACGTGTAGAATGACAAGTAGTGAGTCTCTTGTGTGGTGTCAAGAGCTTGGACAGTAGCTTGATTATCCGGTTATAAATTCCATTATAAGTATTGTTCTGCAGGAGAACATATGGGAAAATGGGAATCAATCATGAAAATCCAATCAGATTTTCCATTATGGGCTCTGATAATACTCCCTCCGTTCCTAAATATAAGTATTTTTAGAGATTCCACTACACGTTGCAGTTATTGGAGCCAGTTTCATGTATATACCAAACAAAACAAGAAAAAGACTTATATTGGAGTGTAGATTCATTCATTTTGCTACGTATGTAATTCATAGTGGAATATCTAAAAAAGACTTATATTTAGAAACGGAGGGAGTAGATTAATTACAATGTTACTGCCTTACCAGAACTTCCTAGACCGCCCCTCCTTCAGGATCAGCCAAGTCATGCCATCCACTCACCAACTCTTTTAGGTGCATATGGGTGGGAGATACATCGACCTTTTCACTATTTGGTTGTGTTACAGAGGTGTCGCTGTGTCGCGCATGGGTCTTTAATTTTCAAACATTTGAAGTGAATTAGTGTGCAAAAAAAGATGTACATAAACTCTTCTGCATTGCAACTTCAGCAAAGTAAGTTCTGAAGCTAAATCGGTTCACTATTGCTCTCACATAGATCAGCACAATAAGCTGTAATAGCTCACTAACAAGTCATAGCAACCTACAAGCCATCATTGCAAATACAGCAAGGAAAAGATGGATAATACTGAGAAAATATTTTCAACTTCTGTTGATTAGACTAGCCAATAGCTATACCTGGGACCCAAATCCATGCACTGTTAGTACAGTTATGAACAGGCAATGGTTTCTGAAAACTCTCACAGATGCCTGAACTGAAAAGGAGATGATTGTCCACAGAATATCTCTATTTATTTTTAAGGATACCGGTATATCTACTGCTAGCACAAAAAAAGCCTTTCGCACAGCAGACAGCATGAAAGACAAAGCTCATATGTATGAATGTATCAGAGAAGATGACTTTACCTTTGGTGAAATCTGACGAAATATGCTCCTTCTCAGTGCCACATTTGCCCGGCGATGGTTTCAGCAGAGCAGGAGCTCCTTTCCTCTCCTTCTCTTCCTGCCTGAAATCTCTCCTGTCCTTGACTCCTAGCAGTCAGAGGATGGACACAGTCAATTGGTCTTGCAAATTGCCTGGTAAGTGCTGTTTGCAAGGTGTTCCAAATTTACCTGATAAAATAGTTATGAGGCCACATACAGATGATCTTTCCTGATAAATTTTCAATTCCAGATACTTCACAGGCCCAGATACCACACCACCCGAGCTTGTGTTGTGTGTGTTAAACCTGTAAGAAATCATTGAAAGAAACACAACTCTGTAAATGTGGCTATGGAA
>JAHHZJ010005284.1:0-19748 GCA_021437245.1 Aegilops speltoides | reverse complement strand
TTTGTAGCCATCTGCCGACATCTAACCGACATGCTAGACTATGACTCAAGACATCGACGGTATGGACGACGATGCCGAGACGATCAAGAACCAGGCTTACATGGCACGGAAGACCACTCGCCATATGACATATACATGGTGGACACCCCAAAAGATGGGGACGGCGAAGAAAGGAGGCAGATTCCCTAAAGAAACAGCCCAAGCGCCGACGCTCGAAGGCGCGCTCTAAATCCCGCCACAAAGAAGAATGGAGATTCCGCACAGAGATAATAACACCCTGCATAAAGGTCAAGACAATCCCTCCAAAGAAGATTCAGCATAGGAGGATGCGTAGCAAGCCCTCATGAGAGAGCGGCATTTAAGAGGTCGAGGATGATAATTACATACCTCCTCCGGAGACGAGGCAAGTTTCAACGATTTACGTTAATTGCCGTGCTGAGGATCTCGTTGAACAAGAGCGTTTAAACGCAGGCTTATCGCCATGGCAAATAGCCTAAAGAAAAGCAGCAGCAGCTTCAGCGATCAAGACCTCGCTGGCCGAGATGGATTGAGGTCCTCGCGTCAAGAGTATGAACTTGAACGCCCTCCAAGAGTTACCCAAAACGCAAGTTGCTCCCGATTAGAGGAAGAAGCATACATACCTTCATCACCAGCGATACACGACCGACTCGACCACCCCGTGGTCGCGACAGAGAGGCATCCAGCCCTCCACTAAGACTGCATCGCATCGCTCCAAGAGTACGGCCAAGAGGAACGCGCGACTTGCTAGATATATTGAGGACAAAGCAAGGCAATCCAGATCCATCTACGGATCACGTGGCGCCTACCACCCACGCCGAATACCGCCGCCCGGATACAACAACTCCGCCGGGCCGAAACAGCAGATAACGCCACCCGAAGCTACGCCGTGATATTGCTCAATATAGAGGCGCCACACACCCGCTATGCTTTATCGACGAAGTAATGGATCATCAAATCCTCAAGGGTTTAAACCCAGAACATCGAATCCCACGATGGCACAATGACTCGCGGTTTGGATCAAGATTATCTCCTTCACATCCATATGGCCCGCAAGCACGATCTCCACGCCATCAAGTATCTCCCACTCAAGCTTAAAGGACGAGCTCGGCATTGGCTTAACAGCTTGCCCGCAGAGTCAATTGGTGTTGGGAAGACCGAAGCCGCATTCTCGACAACTTCCAAGGCACATATGTGCACCACCGACGCCATGACCTAAGCCACATAATTTAGCAGCCAGATGAATCGCCGCATAGTTCGACACGGTTCTTAACAAAGAAAAATCAAATCGTCGACCGTCCGGATGCGAAGGCCCTCGCAGCCTTCAAACACAACATCCGTGATGAATGGCTAGCCCGCACCTAGGACAGAAAAGCCGAATCCATGGAAGCCCTCACATCACTAATGACCCACTTCGCAGGGAAAGGATAGTCGGCTAGCTCGCAGCACCAACTCAAGAAAATTCGGCAAGACGGATACCAAGGACCACAATGGCAGTGTCGCATAAACAAAATAAACGCCGTTAACGGCGCATTTACAAGGAGGATACGGCAATCAACGCCGGATTCCGAGGCTCTAAACCCGGCCAGCGAAGAAGCCATTTAAAAGAACCACCATGGGTCCGTCCAACTGGACCGATATCGACCGCTTATGCCGATACATGGCACTTCGAAAGCCAGCTAACCACACCAATAGAGATTGTTGGGTATTCACGCAGCAAGTTAATTGCGAAAACAATGACAAGGCTGCATAGCGACGATGAGGAAGAAACCCGCCGCAACAGAGAGGATGTATGGGTTTCTCACAAGTGCGGACGGTAAACATGATATACGCAACCCATATACCCAAGAGGGAGCGGAAGCGCACTAAGGGACGATACGCGATGGAGCCGCCAGCTCAAGTTCAATCCATGGTCCTCTTGTCCGATCACTTTCGATCAAGAGACCATCCGACTAGCATCCGCCATGGCGGATTCGCCGCATTGGTTTTAGACCCAATCGCCGATGGATTTCACCTCACAAGAGTCCTCGATGGACGGCGGCAGAGTCTGAACCTGCTTTATCGTGATACAAGGCGCAGGATGGGCATAGATCCTCAAGGATTAAACCTACAAAGACGACCTTCAAAGGCGCCATACCAGGTGTTGAAGCTAATTGTACAGCTCACCACGCCGAAGTGGTCTTCGATCCCTGACAATTTCCGGAGCGAGGAGTTAATCTTCGACATAGTCCCGCTCAGCAGCTATCACGCTCGCCGGACGAATCGCGCTTAAAGTTCAACGCGGTGCCGATTATGCATACCTCAAGCTCAAGATGCCAGCCCTCGTGGAGTCATCACGGTCAACGGAAATACGGAACGCCCTCCGAACGGAGGAACATACAAGGCTCTCGCGCAGAAGTCAGAGCAGCCTTCTAAGGCATTTTCGAGTCCGCCGTTAAACGACGGACACGCCAAACGCGCTCGAGCAACATCAACAAAGACCACCGCACGCTCCGAGCACGCCAGAGCAATGCAGCCCCAACCCCAGCCCTCGATGATTGCAAGACCAACCTCCGCAGACATCACTACGCCTGAGATACCATGGGCCTAGGGGAGGGCACACCACAACAGACTCCAGAGTGCGGCTCGACAACACCAGTGGGCTCCTAAGTGTGTCACTCTTCTTGTTTTTTCTTTTATATACAGGACTCCGAGAGGTTCTCGTCCAGCGAGTGAACCCGCCAACTCACGATGCAACAGCTAGGGAAGAAAGAAGGCTGCATGAACACTCGTGTGGTCTTACCGCCACGCACTACCAGGAAAAGGGCTATATAGGATTGATTCTAATGGCGCACTGCGGGTGTAGTGCGCCACTATTATATACTAATGGCGACTGCCTCATACGCCATTAGAGTGGAAGACTTAATGGCAGCACGCGGACAGAGAGCGCCATTAGTATGAATTTTTTTTTCCATTTTCCCATACAAACTAATGGCGATGTTTCACCCAATGCGCCACTATATATAACTTCTAATGGCGCGACCGCCTGTATGCGCGCATTATCAGATCCCTCCATCTCGACCTCGATCCTCCATCTCGATCGCACCAAGACCTCCCGCTAGCTCTACCCATCACAACCTCCTCCCCACCGCCGAGCACCGCCTGCCTCACAAGACTCCGACATTTTGAATATATTTTTATTTTTTACTATTTTTATAAAAATATTACATCATATAATTTAAACAAGTTTGATAAACACAAATAAATATAAAACACCATTCCCACTCCACCGCCGACTCCTGCTCCGCCACCTCCTTCCCCACTCCACCACCGCCGACGCCCCACCGCAACCTCCCTCATTCCACACACAAATAAATATCAAACATCATTTTAAATGCATAAATACAAAATGGGGAGCCTGGGAATCGAACCCAGACCTCCTCGTGTGTGTTATGTGTCGACCACCGGGCTATAGTGGGCTTGTTCGATGGAGGGGGGTTATGTGGTATATAACCCGACCAATCGGGCAGAATTCTAATGGCGACTGGGCCGGTGCGCCATTAGAATGGTTGTACTTATGGCGCACTAGTCTTGCGGCGCCATTAGATCCTCTCCCGCTTCACCTGCCCTCTCACTGCCTCCTCCCTCCCCGCCAGATCTCATTGTTCCTCTCACCGTGACGCCGCCTCCTTGTTCGCTCCGTCTGTCACAGACGCTGCCGGTGCTGCCGCTGGCTGTGGTCTTGCGCTGCCTCGACGCCGCCTCCGACCCCGCAGAGTCCACCGCCGCCTCAAGCCTTCGAACGGGATCGGCCGAGCCCGCCGCCCTCCTCTCTCTCCTCCGCCCGCCCTCCTCTCCTCTCCTCCTCCCTCCCGCAGAGTCCTCCTCCTCCCGCCCCCACCGCCCCTCTCTTCGATCAAGGTGAGCGAGGACCTGGACGAGCTCGGACCCCGACCCCGACCCCGACTCGGCGACCGGCCGCCGCCTGTACCTCTCCTCCTTCCTCCTTCCTCCCTCTCCATCCTTCCTCCCTCCCCAACCTATACATGGTGAAGATGAGTTCAGAGGCTATAAGCATGCAAGTTGCTCAACCTCTCGACATTGTTCAGCTTGCAAATGCATCTGAAGTAGATTGAGATTTCATTCTCGCTTCCTTGTGCTCTATGTAGAATGCTTCTAAATTTCCTGTTTTGTCCAACTGCAGTTTCTTGAATTAATTTGCTATGCATTAGGTTGGTCTCACCCTCAAACCGATGCTGGTAATGATATGTATGTGCTATTAGATGCTGGTATTGTTCTAGTTTTAGTTGTGATTGTTTGCTTGTGGGTTTGTTTGACTCAGGTGTTTTAGTTCATGTTTCCATGTACAGATGTTTTAGTTAGTCAACTGAATCGAGTTTCAGATGTTCTGTTTCTGATGGAGTGTCAAAGCAGATGGAGTGCCAAAGCAGTAGACTTTTCAAAACTAGATCATTTTACTGGCCATTTATTGACAAGTTTCCTGGGAGTTGTCGACCCTTCTGCCTTTAGTTGTTGCTAGCCTAGAAGTAAGCTCTCTAGCTGATTGACTATGCGTGTTCTGTTATAGCTATTTTAGCAAATTGATGTCATCCTCTATTAGCAATGTTGCAATAAGGGACCATATATATCATTAGTAAGGTTAAAAGGAAGTGATCCATCTGCAACTGGTGTTTATTAGTCTTTTTGAGTGAGTTATCTAGCTACATCTGCTCCTTGTGGTGGTGGTTGTTTAGATGGGCAGTAAGAAACCATGCTTGATTTGGGGGACTGAACTTATGCTTATGTATGCCATCAGAAGCAGTTCGAAATCATTATTCTCTTTTTCCTTGCAGGTTTGGGCAACTTCACGGTTGATCTTGAATCCATTGAGCCTTCACTTAGAGCTGGTACTCATCCATGTAACTCTTCACATTTCCATGTAGGATGGTTGCCTATCACTTACTAGTGTGTTAGTGCCCTTAGTCCAAAGACTAATAGCTATGACAAAGTATAATTCCTTGTAGTGTTTAAGTATAACAAAATTCAGAGAAATGCATGCGTAAGCTAGATCAAGACTAGCTAGCTAGCTAGTAGTAGTACTACTGCTACGTTCTTTCCTTTCTTTTTCTCTCTGCTCATAATTTTTTAAGATTTATCTGTTCATACGATGATATACTAATAATTATAAAGAAAATCTTGGACACCCATGGATTCAAGAGTTAGCTAGCTAGATGATAAGAGGGATGCATGAGAAGCTAGCTACACTGCCATGAACTTTGTTTTTCCTTTTGACAAACACTCTTGTTAACATCAGAACTAAAATGCAACATAGAACTAAATTTTTTATAAAGTTGTTCTTATATGGGTGAAACTTCACTTGTTTTTAGGCTAGTGCAGGGTGTTGCTTTATTGTGATGCCTCTGAATTACTTGTGATCACATTGAGAAAGACTTGCTAGTTTGTTGGGTTTTGTCTCCGACCTTGAGTTTGCCGGAATGTCGATTAACTTCCGCTCCGCAATTTGGCATTTCATATGTCCTATTTTCAGCAAAGGTCATGCTGAAATTTTCCGTGAATTTTAGCATGACTTTGTTAAAAATAGGACATATGGGGTACTTATGATAATGCATGTTTTATGATCTATTGTAAGGGTACTAATTGGTCTCTTCGCTGCTTATCGAGATGGCGGAAGCAGCCACCGCCGATCTGCGATAATCGCAGCATTTGAGTTGGATGATTCCAGTTCTTCACTATCATACTTGAGGCTTCAGCTGGATCCATGACGCTGGTATATAAAATGAGAGAGATCTCCCTTCACCCATCTCATTATGATATCTGTTGTTTGCTACATCACTCATTTTCCCAAACTGCAGAGGCTGCCCGACAGTTTATGAACATGCTGATGGGTGAAGATCCGCCAATAATGTGAAGTCATGACAGTCGGCAGCGGGTTTCGCAGCAAAGGATGTGCAATTGGCGATCAAGAAGGGCCACATGTACTTGTCTCGTGGGTGGGAGAACTTCTACCGCGCTTCACGACCTGCAGCCGGGTACTTCCTTGTCTTCAGTACGCACGACGACGCCAACATGCTCATCGTGAAGGTGTACAACAAGACTATGTGTCGCATGCGATACGCGCCGATGATGATGCTGCAGACGCTCGCCTCTTCTTATTCCTCTACATTTGGCTTTGTCTCACATCGATTGTTAACGGTCATTGTTGCATTTTGGACAGGTAGGAGCAGCAGAATGACATCAAGCACCAAAGCAAAGAATGACTATGGTCAGAAGCGAAGTCTGCATGATTCTCGGTCAGAGCGACAGAAGCAGCGATTTTGGCACCAAAGATAGACAACAAGAAGGATGATCCGGACTGGAGGCGGGAGAAGAGGAGCAGAGTGAGGATGAGGAGCTACATCATGATGATGGGCATCAGCCGAGGATGACCTAGCGCTGGTGGTGGCTGACCAAGGGCAAGAGATGGTGGTGGCTGACCATGGGCAAGAGATGGAGGTGGCTGAGGATGACCTAGCGATGGTCGTGCTCAAGGTGACCTCGCGATGGTGGTGGTGCCTGACAATGACCACGCACCGGTGGTGGCGCCGGCGATCCCACAGCTGGGCAACATGACCACGCCAATTGTGGTAGAAGACTACATCCCACTACCTCCACTGCCTCCACAGCCTCGCCGCCTAGGCGATCAGGAGATGAAGGAGAAGAAGGAGAAGAACTGCCTACTTTGTCGTATGTCGATCTCCTATAGGTTAGCTTTCCAAAATGATATATATATACTTAGTTACCTATGTTATCTCTAATATGCTTAGTTTCCTATAGGTTAGCTTCATTTTACCTAAGTTGGCTCTAATATACTAACTTAGAGCTTATATGCTTAGTTTCCTATAGGTTAGCTCCAAAATAACTTATGTTAGCACAAAATGATCAAGTTTACATAATAAGCTTATAGTCTTTTTCTTAATCTTCTTCTTTTCCAAAATGACATAGGTTAGCTTCATTTTACCTAAGTTGGCTCTAATATACTAACTTAGACCTTATATGCTTAGTTTCCTATAGGTTAGCTCCAAAATAACTTATGTTAGCACAAAATGATCAAGTTTACATAATAAGCTTATAGTCTTTTTCTTAATCTTCTTCTTTTCCAAAACTCTTCTTATTCTTCTTCTAGTCTTCTTCTTTTTCTTCTAACTTCTTGTTTATCATTTTGCAGATTTGATTTAATTGACGGAAGCTTGCGTGGATGGGGTGCTTCTTTTCCATTTCTGTTTTTATTTTGTATGAATGTGAAACTTTTGTGAATTGATGGATAACGGTGTTGGATGAACAATGTGAAACTTTTGTAACGACGGAACTATGTGTTGGCTATGTACGTATGTATATATGATGAAACTTGTGTGTTGGATATGATTGCTATATGGATGCTTGTTGTACATATATATGTGTTGAATATCTCATATGTGAAATAGTGACATGAGATTAAGAAGACAAGAATTAAAAAAGTTGTTACTAATGGCGCACTACAATGTGCTGCACTGTAAGTATAGCAGATAATAGTGGCGATCAGTGAGTAAAGATTAATGGCAAGATCACAAAAGCGCCATTAGAATACCAGATTCTAATGGCGATATGGTGCGCCATTAGAAAGAAATTTAATGGCGTGATGCCAGTGGCGCACCAGCCATGCGCCATTAGAAGGCAAAACTGGTGCGCCACTAGCATGCCTTTTCCTAGTAGTGAATAATAAAAGGATTATTATATTTCAATGTTCATGATAATTGTCTTTGTTCATGCTATAAATGTATTATCCGGAATCGTAATACACGGTGAACACTTAGACCCAATGAGTCCCTAGTGAGCCTCTAGTTGACTAGCTCACAGATCAATAGATAGTCATGGTTTCCGACTATGGACATTGGATGTCGTTGATAACGGGATCACGCCATTAGGAGAATGATGTGATGGACAAGACCCAATCATAAGCATAGCATAAAAGATCGGATAGTTCGCTTGCTAGAAGCTTTACCAATGTCAAAGTATCTATTCCTTCGACCATGAGATCGGTAACTCCTTGCCATCGTAGGAGTGCCTTTGGTGTATCAAACGTCACAACGAATCGGGTGACTATAAAGGTGCATTAGGTATCTCCGAAAGTATCTAAGTGACACGGATCGAGATCGGATTTGTCACCCGTATGAACGGAGAGGTATCACTCGGCCCACTCAGAATGCATCATCATAATGAGCTCAATGTGACCAAGGTGTTGGTCACGGATCATGCATTACGGACGAGTAAAGTGACTTGCCAGTGAACGAGACCGAATAAGGTATTGGGATACCGACGATCGAAGTCTCGCAAGTAACGCATCGATTGACAAAGGGAATTGTATATGTGGTTTGATCGAATCTCGACATCGTGGTTCAACCGATGAAATCATCGAGGAGCATGTGGGAGCCAACATGGATATCCTGCACTTCGCTTGTTGGTTATTGCCCGAGAGTCGCCTCGGCCATGTCTGCAGGTTCTCAACCCGTAGGGTCTACACACTTAAGGTTCGTGACGCTTAGGGTTAGTAGGAAGTCAAGTATGTGACCACCGAATGTTGTTCGAGTCCCTGATGAGATCCTGGACGTCACGAGGAGTTCCAAGGGTCCGGAGGTAAAGAATAATATATAGGAAGTGGTGTTTCGCCATCGGGAAAGTTTCTGGGGTTATGCAAAGTACTGGACCACGTGAAGGGTCCTGGGTCCACCGGTGGGGCCACTCTATCCCGGAGGGCCCCATGGGCCAAAGGGGAAGGAACCAGCCCACAGGGGCTGGTGCGCCTCTAGGCCCACCTCGCGCCTAGGGTTGAAACCCTAGGGGGGGGCGCCCACACCGCTTGGGGGCACTCCACCCTTGGTCGCCTCCCCGGAGATTGGATCTCAGGGCCGCCACTCTCGGGGCCTATAAAGGGGGGAGGAGGGGCTGCTGGACACAACTCCCAAGGCGCAGCCCCTCCCTCCCCAACACATCTCCTCCTCCGAGAGCTTGGGCCCTCGCTGAGTAATCGATCTCCACCATCATCATGCCGCGGTCACGGTGGAGCCATCTTCCTCAACCTCTCCTTCCCCTTGCTGGATCAAGAAGGAGGAGACGCCGATCGTCCTCGACGGTGTTGAACGCGGAGGTGCTGTCCGCTCAGCACTTGGCATCGGTGATCCGAATCACGCTCGAGCACGACTCCATCATCACCTTGCAAGCTTCGCGACGCGATCTACAAGTGGTATGTAGATGCAAACTCTCTCCTGCTACTCATTGCTTAGATGAACTCATAGATGGATCTTGGTGAAGCCAGAGGAAAATTTTACAACGCTCCCAACACTTTCACAAGTGCGCACATCAACTTATAGCATTATATGAATCGGCTCAATCATGTCTTGGGTCAATAGTTGGGTTTGCCGGCCCCACGCTTTTGGTGCCTTACGCTTCGCTGGCTCGCTTAAGGTGGCACTGGAGAACCATTGCGATTGCGCCTCGGCTTGAGCTAGGCGAGCGCTTTAGTGGAGAAAGCTAAAACCGACCGGCATGATAAGGCGAGAGACGGTCGCTGTTCGAGATCTTTCCGGTTCCCTAAAGACTTATGCCGCTTCGAGCGAAGCACCGGATAATGTCCGATGAAGGCGTGATAGCGCTCAATTCGGTCTTCCGAATACTAGGGGCTTCACCAAATTTAAAATTATAGAATTCTATGGCTAAGGAGAGTGTTCAAGCATTATAAGTCCGTCTGCTTTGTTCGCTGTGTTGAGCGCCCCTAGATGGACCCAAAATGGGAACAACAATGCTCAAGTTTATCCCTAACACCCCAAAGACTAGTGGCATGGGGCTGAAGCCAACGACTTGCCATCTCTCGATTTTATAAACGGCCGCAGTAAGGTAATATTTTAAATTAAACAAGCGTTGCTTAGCGATATGAACAAAGTTTTCAAAGCATGATAATACATAGCTAATCTACTCAATGATTACTGGGCACTCATCCGCAATATTAGGCACCCTTCAGACAGTCTTATAATACATTTCGGCATACGATACTCCTTGCCCACGGGCGGCGGGTCAAGAAGAAGCCTCCGCATCCAGCCTGCCCACAGCACCTTTTGCGCGGCAATGGCCCGACGAGCACCTTCAATACAAAGGAGCGCTTGATGACCTCCACCTGGGGCACGATCCACCAGCCACCAGACGAGGTCCGAGTAGCTCCTGTGCATGGCCTGTCCAGCACACGGACTATGAGGCCCTTCATGGCCTCCTCACTACTCAGGAGTTCGACCAGCTACTTCACCTGGTCGCTAGGGGCACTGGATGGCCGGACTCAGGTATCGAGACCGAAGACCTTCCTGCTGAGCTCCCTCCTCGCCACGGTAGAATGCGGCAGATCGGATACATCAAGGCAGATCTCGCAAACGCTCGAGAGCTCCAAATTGGTAAGTGTCGTAGTTTACATTAACATGCTTGCTTTGCATGAAAAATGCCTTACCCATCGCTATTTTCTTCACATCTTCAACCTCCTAAGGGCCTTACGGCCTCGGCCTTGGCATGGATTTGGCACTTTCGAGAGCCGAGGCGAGCTCGACTCGAGTCTTTGAGTCGTGGCTCCAAACTCTCATGCTTCTCCATGAGAGCCCGGAGCTCTTGCCGCACCTCCGCCACCCGCGCCTCTTGCTTCTCCCGCTCGCTTCTTTCCACGGCCAAGATTATGTCGTCATGACATAGCTTCCTTCAGGTTGCCACCTCATTCGTGACCCCCGCAGCACTCCATGTTATCCTTGTTATTCTTTATTGCAACCTAAATCCTTTTCTAGAAGGTAAATTTTCAAAGTGGTGTTACTCACCTTCTTTGTCCTTGAGCTGCTTGGCACGGCCGAGCTCTTGCTCGACCGCCGAGATCCCGCTTCAATGCACCAACCTCCGCAGCCAAGGCAAGAGAGGTCAAGAAGACAGCTCGCAAAACCCATATTGACATACTTTTAGCAACCCCTGTATGTCTTTTAGATCCTCATCCGCTTTTCTTTTCAACACCGAATCGAGCATCAGGCTACCGTCTATGCGGTATTACATTACATAATTTTAACTTCTTACCTCAAAGCCTCGTTAGAAGGCTATGCAGAGCTTCGGCCACCCGCTTCTGGCGAAGTCAACCTTTCAATCACTCGCACTCATAATAAGGCGGTGTTCTTCCTGATGGAAGCGCTTTTGAGCGCCTCAACAAGTTGTTCCGGGCGCCCAGCTTGGACGGGGCCTGTGTTGGGGAACGAGTAATTTAAAAAATCCTATGCACACGCAAGATCATGGTGATGCATAGCAACGAGAGGAGAGAGTGTTGTCTACGCACTGAGACCGAAGCGAAGCGCTGACGCAACGTAGAGGAAGTAGTCGACGCCCTCCCGGTCCGACCGATCCAAGCACCGCATTCGCACCTCCGAAGTTCTTGACACGCCAGACAGCTCGATGACGCACCTTCGATCTCCGATCCAGCAGAGGCGCTGGAGGAGTTCCACAAGACGACGGCGCAGGACGATCTTGATGTTCTCTGCCGCAGGCTTCGCCTAAGCACCGCCACAATATGACCGAGGTGTAATATCGTGGAGGGGCACGCACACGGCTAAGGAACAATCTCAATGATCAACTTGTGTCTCTAGGGTGCCCCACCCCGTGATATAAAGGAGGGAGGGAGGAGGAGGCCGCCCAAGGGAAGGGCCTTAGGGGGCAAACCTACTCCAAGTAGGTTTGGCCCCCTTTCCTATTTGGAGTAGGAGAAGGAAGGAAGAGGGGAGGAGAGAAGGAAGGGGCCGGCCCCTCCCAATTGGATTAGGCTTGGGGGCACCCTCCTTGCTCCTTCTCCCTCCTTCCACTAAGGCCCAATAAGGCCCATATACTAACCGGGGTTCCAGAATCCCCTGAGCTCCCAGATATTTCCAATCTCACCCGAACCTTTCCTGTCCAAATATATCCGCCCAATATATCAACCTTTATGTCTTGACCATTTCGAGACTCCCCATGTCCGTGATCACATCCGGACTCAACAACCTTCGTACATCAAAATACATAAACTCATAATGAAACCCCATCAAACCTTGCCGGGGATCTTTACGGTTCGAGAACACGTAGACATGACCGAGACATCCGTCAATAACCAATAGCGGACCTGATGCCCATATTGGTTCCTACATATTCTACGAAGATCTTTATCGGTCGACCGCATAACAACATAGTTGTTCCCTTTGTCATCGGTATTTACTTTGCCCGAGATTTGATCGGGATCCAATACCTAGTTCAATCTCACCAAGGTCTTTACTCGTCGAATACATCATCTCACAACTAACTCATTAGTTGCAATGTTTGCAAGGCTTAAGTGATGTGCATTACCGAGAGGGCCCAGAGATACCTTCCGACATTCCTCCAACCAAAGTAACCCTTTGGAGCAAGAGGCACCTTTATAATCACCCGCTATGTGACGCTTTGGTACACAAAAGTGTTCCTCCCGTAAACGGAGTTGCTAATTCATAGTCATAGGAACATGTATAAGTCATGGAGAAAGCAATAGCAACATACTAAACGATCGGGTGCTAAGCTAACGGAATGGGTCATGTCAATCGATCATTCAACTAATGATGTGATCCCTTAATCAAATAACAACTTTTGTCCATGGTTAGGAAACATAACCATCTTTGATTAACAAGCTAGTCAAGTAGAGGCATACTAGTGACACTGCTTGTCTATATATTCACACATGTATTATGTTTCCTGCTAAACAATTCTAGCATGAATAATAAACATTTATCATGATATAAGGAAATAAATAATAACTTTATTATTCCTCTAGGGCATATTTCCTTCAGCCTCCCACTTGCACTAGAGTCAATAATCTAGATCACATCACCATGTGATTAACATCGATAGTTCACATTATCATGTGATTAACACCCATAGTTCACATCGCCATGTGACCAACACCCAAAGGGTTTACTAGATTCAGTAATCATGGATTAACAACCAAGAGTACCAAGGTGTGATCATGTTTTGCTTGTGAGAGAATCTTAGTCAACTCTTTCACATTCAGATCCGTTATGTATTTTGCAATTTTCTATGTCTACAATGCTCGCACGGAGCTACTCTAGCTAATTGCTCCCACTTTCAATATGTATCTTGATCGAGACTTAGAGTCATCCGATCGGTGTCAAAACTTGCATCGACGTAACCCTTTTTACCTAACCTTTTGTCACTTCCATAATCGAGAAACATATCCTTATTCCACTAAGGATAATTTTGACCGTTCCAAAGGATCTACTTCCCAGATCACTATTGTACCCCTGCCAAACTCAAGGTAGGGTATACAATAGATCTGGTACACAAGATGGCATACTTTATAGAACCTATGGCCAAGGCATAGGGAATGACTTTCATTCTTTTCTATCTTCCGGTGGTCGGATTTTTGAGTCTTACTCAATTTCACACCTTGTAACAATGCAAGAACTCTTTCTTTGATCGCTCCATTTTGAACTACTTCAAAATCTTGTCAAGGTATGTACTCATTGAAAAACTTATCGCCGCCTTGATCTATCTCTATAGATCTTGATGCTCAATATGTAAGCAGCTTCACCGAGGTCTTTCTTTGAAAAACTCCTTTCAAACACTCCTTTATGCTTTGGTATTAATTCTACATTATTTCCGATCTACAATATGTCATTCACATATACTTATTTAAATGTTGTAGTGTTCCCACTCACTTTCTAGTAAATACAAAGCTTCAATGCAAGTCTCAGATAAAACTATATGCTTTGATCAACTTATCAAAGCGATATTCCAACTCCGAGATGCTTGCACCAAATTATGGATGGATCCCGAGCTATGATTTTGTCAAGACCTTTAGGATTGACAAAACCTTCGTTGCATCATATACAACTCTTCTTTAAATCCATTAAGGAATGCAGTTTTGTTTATCCATTTGCCGATTTCAAATGGGCAATTGTTAACATGATTCGGACAGATTTAAGCATCGCCACGCTTGAGAAAATCTCATTGTAGTCAACACCTTGAACTTGTCAAAACCTTTTTGATAAGTCGAGCTTTAAGATAGTAACACTACTATCAACGCCCCGCCTTCCTCTTGAAGATCCATTTATACAATATGGCTTGCCGATCATCGGCAACTCCACCAAAGTCCACACTTTGTTCTCATACATGGATCCCATCTCGATTTCATGGCCTTAAGCCATTTTGTGGAATCGGGCCATCATCGTTCCTCATAGTTCGTGAGGTTCATCATGGTCTAGTAACATGACTTCCGTAATAGGATTACCGCATCACTGTGCGGACTGCACTCGAAGACCTACAGGTTCTCAGAGTAACTTGATCTCAAGTTTCATGATAATCATCATTAGCTTCCTCACAATTGGTGTAGAAATCACCGCACTGATTTCAGTGATGAACAATTTTCCAATTCGGAGAAGGTACACACCTCATCAAGTTCTATTTTTTCCCACTCACCTTTTCGAGAGAAACTTTTCTCTAGAAAGGATCCATTTTTGCAAATAATATCTTGCCTTCGGATCTGTGATAGAAGGTGTACCCAACAATTTCCTTTGGGTATTCTATGAAGACGCATTCCGAGGGTTCGAGCTTATCAGATGAAACTTTTTCACATAAGTATTGCAGCCCCAAACTTTAAGAAACGACAACTTGGGTTTCTTGCTAAACCACGCATATGGTGTCGCCTCAACGGATTTAGATGGTGCCCTATTTAAGGAGTGCAGCGTCTCTAATGCATGATCCCAAAACGACATTGGTAAATCGGTAAGAAACATCATAGAATGTACTATATCCAATAAAGTACGGTTATGACATTCCAACACACCATTATGATGTGGTGTTCCGTGGCATGAATTTGTGAAACTATTCCACATTGTTTAATTTGAAGACCAAACTCGAACTCAAATATTTGTCCTCCGCGACGATCAGAGAAACCTTTTTTCTTGTCACGATGATTTTCCACTTCACTCAAATTTTTTGAACTTTTCAAATGTTTCGCATTTATGTTTCATCAAGTAGATATACCCATATCTGCTCAAATCATCTGTGAAGGTCGAAAATAATGATACCCGCCATGAGTTAACACTCATCGGATCGCATACATCAAGATGTATTATTTCTAATAAGTCATTGCTCGCTCCATCGCTCCGGAGAACGGAGTCTTAGTCATCTTGCCCATGAGGCATGGTTCGAAGCATCAAGTGATTCATAATCAAGTGATTCCAAAATCCCATCAGGAATGGAGTTTTTCATGCGCTTTACAAATATGACCTAAATGGTAGTGCCACAAATAAGTTGCACTATCATTATTAACTTTGCATCTTTTGGTTTCAATATTATGAATATGTGTATCATACGATCGAGATCCAATGAACCATTTTCATTGGGTGTGTAACCAATAAGGTTTTATTCATTAAACAGTAAAACAGTTTATTTCTTACTTAAATGAATAACCGGATTGCAATAAACACGATCAAATCATATTCATGCTCAACGCAAACACCAAATAACATTTATTTAGGTTCAACACTAATCCCGAAGTATAGGGAGGTGCATGATGATCATATCAATCTTGAAACTACTTTCAACACACATCGCCACTTCACCCTTAACTAATTTCGCTTATTCTCAACTCCCTGCTTCGAAGTTACCACTCTTAGCAACCTAACCAGACACATACCGAGGGGTTGCTATAAACACTAGTAAAGTACACATCCATAACATGTATATCAAATATACCTTCGCTCACTTTGCCATCCTTCATATCCGCCAAATACTTGGGGTAGTTTTCGCTTTAGTGACCAGTCCCTTTGTAGTAGAAGCACTTAGTCTCGTGCTTAGGTCCAGACTTTGGCTTTTTCACTTGAGCAGCAACTTGCTTGCCGCTCTTCTTGAAGTTCCCTTCATCCCTTTGCCATTTTCTTGAAACTAGTGGTCTTGTTAACCATCAACACTTGATGTTCTTTCTTGATTTCTACCTTCATCGATTTCATCATCATGAAAACTCGGGAATCATTTTCATCATCCCTTGATACTATAGTTCATCACGGTTCTAATAACTTGGTGATGGTGACTAGAGAATTCTGTCAATCACTATCTTATCCGGAAGATTAACTCCCACTTGATTCAAGCGATTGTAGTACCTGCATAATCTGAGCACATGCTCACTAGTTGAGCGATTCTCCTCCATCTTTTAGCTATAGAACTTGTTGGAGACTTCATATCTCTCAACTCGGTATTTGCTTGAAATATTAACTTCAACTCCCGGAACATCTCATATGTTCCATGATGTTCAAAACATCTTTGAAGTCCCGATTCTAAGCCATAAAGCATGGTGCACAAAACTATCAAGTAGTCATCATATTGAGCTGGCCAAACGCTCATAACGCTTGCATCCGCCTCCTGCAATAGGTCTGCCACCTAGCGTGCATTAGGACATAATTCTTCCAAAGAATGAGGATAAACCTGATCTGGATCTAATCCGATCATTGCTACTAACATTTTTCAACACAATTTTCTAGGAACATATCAAAATAAACATATGAAAGCAACAACTCAAGCTATTGATCTTACAACACAATTTGCAAAATACTACCAGACTAAGTTCATGATAAATTTTTCAATTAATCATATTACTTAAGAACTCCCACTTAGACGTACATCTCTAGTCATCTAAGTGATCACGTGATCCAAATCAACTAAACCATAACCGATCATCACGTGAGATGGAGAAGTTTTCAATGGTGAACATCACTATGTTGATCATATCTACTATAATTCACGCCGACCTTTCGGTTCCGCGCTCCGAGGCCATATCTGCATATGCTAGGCTGCCAAGTTTAACTCGAGTACCGCGGTGCAAAACGGCTTGCACCCGCTGTAGATGGACGAGAGCTTATCACACCCGATCATCACGGGTGTCACGCACCACTTAACTTTGGCAACGGGCATACTCGTGGAGAACACTACTTGATAATTTTTAGTGAGAGATCATTTAAAATGCTACCCCAATCAAAGCAAGATAAGATGCATAAAGGATAAACATCACATGCAATCAATATAAGTGATATGATATGGCCATCATCTTCTTGTGCTTGTGATTCCATCTCCGGCACCATCATGATCACCATCGCCACCGGCGCAACACCTTGATCTCCATCGAGCATCGTTGTCGCCATACACCATCTATTGCTTTACGACATCGCTACCGCTTAGTGATAAAGTAAAGCAATTATGTATGCTTGCATTTCATACAATAAAGCGACAACCATATGGCTCCCGGCCGATAACTTCCGTTACAAAACATGATCATCTCATACAATAAAATATAGCATCATGTCTTGGCCATATCACATCAAACATGCCCGCAAAAACAAGTTAGACGCCTTCTACTTTGTTGTTGCAAGTTTTACGGCTGCTACGGGCTTAAGCAAGAACCATCTTACCTAGGCATCAAAACCACAACGATAGTTTGTCAAGTTGATGCTTTTAACCTTCGCAAGGACCGGGCGAAGCACACTCGGTTCAACTAAAGTTGGAGAAACCGACACCCTTAGTCACCTGGTGCAAAGCACGGGCAAAAACTCCCCGAAGCCGACGTAATGTCGGTCCGGGCCGCTTCATCCAACAATACCAACCAAAGTATGACATGCTGGTAAGTAGTATGACTTATATCGCCCACAACTCACTTGTGTTCTACTCGCATATAACATCAAACCATAAAACCTAGGCTCGGATGCCACCGGGAACATAGTAATTTAAAAATTCTACGCACACGCAAGATCATGGTGATGCATAGCAACAAGAGGAGAGAGTGTTGTCTACGCACTGAGACCGGGCGGAAGCTGACGCAACATAGAGGAAGTAGTCGACGTCCTCCCGGTCCGACGATCCAAGCACCGCATTCGCACTCCGAAGTTCTTGACACAGCCTCCGATGACGCACCCCGATCTCCATCCAGCAGAGGCTTGGGGAGGAGTTCCTAGCACGACGGCGGTGACGATCTTGATGTTCTCCCTGCCGCAGGCTTCGCCTAAGCACCGCTATAATATGACCGAGGTAATATCGCTGGAGGGGGGCACACACTGCCAAGGAACGATCTCAATGATCAACTTGTGTGTCTAGGGTGCCCCTACCCCTGATATAAAAGGAGGGAGGAGGAGGCGCCCAAGGAGAAGGCTCTTAGGGGGCAAACCTACTCCAAGTAGGTTTGGCCCCTTTCCTATTTGGAGTAGGGAGGAGAGGAGGAGAAGGGGGCCGCCCACCCGGATTGGGCTTGGGGGCACCCTCCTTGCTCCTTCTCCTCCTTCCACTAAGGCCCAATAAGGCCCATATACTAACCGGGGTTCCAGAATCCTCCGAGCTCCCAGATATTTCAATCTCACCCTAACTTTCCTGTCCAAATATATCCGCCCAATATATCAATCTTTATGTATCGACATTTCGAGACTCCGTCATGTCCGTGATCACATCCGGACTCAACAACCTTCGTACATCAAAATACATAAACTCATAATGAAACCGCCATCAAACCTTGCAGCGGATTCTACGGTTCGAGAACAATGTAGACATGACCGAGACACGCTCCGTCAATAACCAATAGCGGACCTGATGCCCATATTGGTTCCTACATATTCTACGATCTTTATCGTCGATCAGATAACAACATACGTGTCCCTTTGTCATCGGTATGTTACTTTGCCCGAGATTCGATCGCGTATCCAATACCTAGTTCAATCTCGACGGCAAGTCTCTTTACTCGCCGTAATACATCATCTCACAACTAACTCATTAGTTGCAATGCTTGCAAGGCTTAAGTGATGTGCATTACCGAGAGGGCCCAGAGATACCTCTCCACATTCGAGTGACAAATCCTAATCTCAAATACGCCAACTCAACAAGTACCTTTGGAGACACCAGAGAGCACCTTTATAATCACCCATTACGCTAGACGCTTGGTAGCACACAAAGTGTTCCTCCGTAAACGGAGTTGCATAATCTCATAATCACAGGAACATGTATAAGTCATGGAGAAAGCAATAGCAACATACTAAACGATCGGGTGCTAAGCTAATGTAATGGGTCATGTCAATCGATCATTCAACTAATGATGTGATCCCGTAATCAAATAACAATCTTTGTACATGGTTACTAAACATAACCATCTTTGATTAACAAGCTAGTCAAGTAGAGGCATACTAGTGACACTGCTTGTCTATATATTCACACATGTATTATGTTTCCGGTTAATACAATTCTAGCATGAATAATAAACATTTATCATGATATAAGGAAATAAATAATAACTTTATTATTGCCTCTAGGGCATATTTCTTCACTCGAAACACGGTCTTGCCTTCCTTCTGGAGAAGCTGGACTCTAGAACCACTGCAGGTTCTCGCGAGTCCGCGAAAGTCCGGAGGTTGCCTTGCGCGCTCTAGAGCCTCTTCCGATGGGTCCTTCCGATCCCACCTCGCGCCCCTGGCGCTGGGGTGGAGGCAATGAATGGATTCCACATCCGACGCAGCCAACGACGCCGACGAAGCAGCGAGATCATCGCTGCAACGATGCAGAGCATTAGAAGGACGCTTTGACAAAAGAAATTGTAGATCATTCAGATCCGGATATTTACAATTTTGCTCGAGGCCCGCCCTCGAGGGCCCTTCGCCGCCAAC